>CAJHQP010000611.1:0-170244 GCA_905132765.1 Moricandia arvensis | reverse complement strand
CTTCTCCCCATCATCCTCTTCCCCATTTTCATCTTCAACCAAATCATCATTATCTTCAAAACACTCATCAGCTTCATCATCTTCACCCTCTTCTTCCCTTTCCTCTGAAACCGTTTCCACCTTGCTATGGCTTGATACACAAAGGTTTACTTCATGCGTTTTGGTTATCTCGAGAAAGTTTCGAACTTGTTTATCACTTGTAACATGAATAGGAGGGGTGTCTGGAGCATGCATCATTTCAGCTGGTAACAAGTAGGTTATCTCCACAGATTTTGTGCTCATGTCCAGGTTATAATCTTATTTAACCATTGCAACAAGTTCAACATGTGTAGAACCTTCACTCAACAAAAATAGTCTCGCTCCTTTGAAATTATCAACCACAAAATCCCAATAAGAATCTTTCAAAAACCATTCTCCATACACTGCATGTAACTTACGCAACATCTGCAAAAATTCAAAATAAAACACATTAGTAAACATAGTAAACATCTGCAAAAGTTCACTAAACAATGACACTAAACACTGAAAATGAAAGTTCACTAAACGCAGACGACGGTTCAATATTTTATTAAAGCTAGACGACTTACCTGTAAGTCTTCTCAGGTTATTTTTCAATTCAAAAATAAAACTTAAATATTTAACTTTTCCCAGACGACTTAATTTAAAGTCGCCTAGGTAGAGGACTTACTTGAAAGTCGTCCGAGATAAGCAAGGTTTGACCAGAATCTCGGAAAAAAATCTGGACGACTTCGCTTATCCTGGACGACTTCGCTTATCCTGGAAGACTTCGCTTATCCTGGATGACTTTCAGGTAGGTCCTCTACCTAGACGACTTTCAAGTAAGTCGTCTGAGAAAAGTTAAATATTTAAGTTTTATTTTCCAATTGCAAAAGTAACCTGAGAAGACTTACAGGTAAGTCGTCTAGCTTTAATAAAATATTTGAATTTTTGATTTCCCAGAGACGACTTACTAGTAAGTCGTCTAGGAAAAGTCAAAGATCTGACACAATTCGGTCAAATGCAAAACTAACTCGTTTATCCTAGACGACTTTAAGTCGTCTAGAATGTTTTTCTTAACAAACAAATCTGGACGATTTATAAGTAAGTCGTCCGTTTGCTTAGAAGACTTACCCGTAAGTCTTCTTCAGCCAGACCGCTTACGGGTAAGTCGTCGACGCGAACAAA
This sequence comes from Moricandia arvensis, assembly GCA_905132765.1. NCBI lineage: Eukaryota > Viridiplantae > Streptophyta > Magnoliopsida > Brassicales > Brassicaceae > Moricandia > Moricandia arvensis. Next base: position 169,059 of record CAJHQP010000611.1, on the reverse strand, counting down.
TCTGAAAAAAATTCAATTTCATACCTTTAACTAGTGAGATGACTTCCTAAGCACACATAGTCTTCTCCAACCACCTAGAACCTCAAACGAAAGTAACCCACGAAAAATAGTATGCTTGAATGGCTCTACCAAGTATAAAAAATTTTAGAATCAAAAGCTTGAGTTTTTTGGATGAATAGAAGTCGAAATGGTTGATGAACCAAGATGTTTCTGATTCTGTTTTGAAACCTGCTAGTTTATGTTCTGAAACTGAAAAATCTTGGTTTGTCTTAGGATTATGCTTGCAGAATGATATTGTTGTGAGGTTTGATGATATATTAGTGTACAACACATTCTTTGAAAGTCATGCTAAACCTGTGAGACATGTGCTAACTGATTCTGAATCTGATCTTGAACTTAAAATTTTGTATTCTGAATCTGAACAATTTCAGCATGTTTTGAAGATGTTCTATGGCATTTCTTGCCTTGAAAACATTCTGGTTTACAACACTTTCTTTGATAAACAAGCTGAGCCTTTTATAAATGATTCTCTGTTGTGTTCTGAATCTGAGAAAGCTAGGCACGTTTTGAAGTTGTTCTTTAGGAACTCTGCTATCACGTGCCTTGACACCATTTTGGTGTACAACACTTACTTTGATAGGCATCATGATGTTCTGAAACGTTTGCAGCATGATCTAGGAAAAGAAAGTTTGGGTTTTGATCTGAACAAGGGCATGTATTGCACTGATTCTGGTATTCTAGTTTCTGTTTTGAGTGTCCAGGATCAACAGAGTCAGTCGCAAAGTAATGCAAGGAACAAGGGCAAACACCATGCTTATCAGCCTGAAATTTGGATATGGAAGTACTTGAGGAAAATGGCTTCAAAACTCCAAGGAAGTTTCCTTCTAAAACTTTTCTTTGTTGTTGCTTACATGTTTCTTTGCTTGAACCTTTTTCTAAAGTCTAACTTGTTTCATTTTGATGTAGGAGATACAGATTTGAGGACAAATCTTTTCAAAGGAGGAGGGGATGATGTAACCATGGCCGAGCCAGCTGATCATCCAACAAAGGACAAGCCTGGATGGATGGAAGGCGAGCATACTGAGCTAAAACCAGCTGGAGAGACTGAGGAAGAGCTGATACAGAGTGTGGACAAACTTAAACCAGCTGAAGACGAGCTGAACCAGCTGAGTGACACTACACTAGGACAAGCTGAGCTGAATAAGAGTGACACTAAAGCTGCCATGGACCTAGCTGGACAAGTGATTTTCGACCCAAATAAGAAGATGGATCAGATTGGTTTCTCTCAGCCCAAAAGGAGTTCAAAACCAAAGTTAAGAATCCATTATCTCTTTTTGATGGATCAGCCACGAAATTCAAGTCCAAGAACCCATTGTAATCTCTTTTGGATCAAGTGGCCCAAGAAGAATGTTGCAGCCCATGCAGAGTTCATAACAAGATCAATATGGGCTTGTTTCATGCCATTTTCGACCAGGGCCTTTATCAGATTGTTTCTCATCCATTTCAAGCACGAAATATCAAAGGGGAGTCCAGGAGTCAGTCTTGGTCGTGGCATGCCAAGAGTCATTCAACAAAAAACCTTATTCTGGTCCAAAATCAAGTCTACATTCCTAGTTTCTAAATTTCTTATTTTCTACACTTTGTCTTTTCATTTCCACAACTTGTAAGTCCTATATAAGGGGATGCACGACCAGAATAATATTGATTCACCTTTTTTTATCAAAAACTACTTCTGAAACTGTGAATCCTTTGTTCATCTTTGAACACTGATTGCTAAAGAGTTCATTCTCTGCAAGCAAAACCTGTCTTTGATCGAAAACAGAGTTCATTCTCTTGATCAAGGACACATCTACACAAGTGTTGATCAATCCACAGATCCTCACTGAAGTTCATCAACCATTTCGACTTCTATCCATCAGATCCATCATCATCTATCCTTCAAACCATCAGATCTTCCTTCAAAAGAATCAGGGACAAAGGATCTCGTCCTAAGGGGTCCATCAATCCCTGACCCTCTGCTGAAAACACAAAACAAAGAAGAAGACAATAACAGAAAAAATCGATGAAGATTGCACAGAGGCATTTTATTAATTGATGAAGATGAAGTTACAAGATCTATCCAAAAAACCAATGAGCAGAGATTTGTTAACAATAAGAATCGAGGAACAGAAACAGAAAAACGTTCTAAGTATAACTTGCTAGTCTAGCCGCCGCAGTTCTAAGTTCTTAGAGCTAACATGAATGCCCTAGGTCTACAAATCTGATCCCTTGCGCCTTTGACCTCCCCTCTTCTTATATATGCCTCTTAGGTCGGTTCCCATTCCCAGATTTTCCCCTAGGTCCAGTTTATCCCTTTGCGGAAAACTTCCTTTTCCTCCCAATCTTCGTATTTATTCGGGAAACTTGACATTTATCTCTTTTCGATCTTAACATTTATCTTCTCCTGCAGATAAGGGATAGACCGTCATGCCGGTTGGGCTTGGTACCTGATAAAATCGTGTGTGGGCTTTTAGTCTCGTTCTAGGCCCTTCTTGGGTCGTTTTTAGACTTAAGCGTTTTTCGATTTATCAAAGGAAGTTCCCGAAACGATTCTGATTGCCAAAGGAATCAGAACTTCTCGTATAAAAGAGACAATCTTGATATGTTGTCGTTTTATACGATCTTTTCGTATAAGATAGACAACTTATGACGTTGTCATTTTATACGATCTTCTCGTATAAGATAGACAACTTGATATGTTGTCGTTTTATACGATCTTCTCGTATAAGATAGATAACTTATGACGTTGCCTTTTTATACGATCTTTTCGTATAAGATATATAACTCAAGACGTTATCGTTTTTATACGATCTTCTCGTAGAGTCTTGAAGGTAACTCTGATCGAGATGAAACGAGAGCAAGGCTGATCCGTTCTCGGAAGGGAAGGCTATACTGAGGGCTTTATGTAGGTTAGTTGGTTCGGCTTGCCAAACGGCCAAAGGACGCGTGATGGCTAGTCACCTCGCTTGTCGGTCGAAGGGGATTAGGCATGGTTCACTTCGCCGGACGGGCGAGGTGAACCGTGCGTGGTTCACCTCGCCCGTGGGGCGAAGTGAACCGATATGATTTGCCCAATGGGGGAGATAATTTGCGTGACGATTGCTGAATGGATACGACGACATGTTTCCCGGGAAAAGTAGTATTTGCCGCTGATTTCGAGATGACCGTTTTTGACCCCAACAGTTAGCCCCCCAGCTCGCAAGTTTCGAGCGCGAAGCTTGCGTGCGAGTGATATTGTTAATCGGAATCAATGGTTAAGACTAGTTTTCCTCGAAAAACGTTTTCCGATTATTTTAATACGGAAAATTGGTTCTACTGCTTTTTCCTTCTATAAGTAGTGAGCTCCCCTCTTCGTTATCTCCACACTTTTCTCTCTCTTGAAAGTTCCTTTGCATATTTCCTTAGAAATTTTTCTCTCCCAAGATGTCTTCTTCCAACGATGTTCAAAAGAATGGTGATGTTGAGATGAGCAACGCTGCCGGTGCGTGCTCGTCGGACCCTCCAGCCACCGCGACTGTTCCGGCGCACATTGCTGAGTTTCTCTCTTTTCAGACGGGGTTGACCAGGTAAGATGCTCCGGCGGTTCCGGAACCCATCAGTGTTGTTTCTCTGGACCTTGTGGTTTCTGCAGATGCCCCAGCCTCAGAGGCGAGTCTCCCATGCGACGCTGCTCCTAGAGAGGTAGTCGTTGCGGGTACACCTGCTCCCGAGGTCGAAGTCCAGCCGGTGGGTTCCTCGACGACTCCGATCCAGAACGTTGACGTCGAGCCAGCTCACGAGTCGATGCCTCCTCCCCCGGCCAGGAAAGAGATCGCCTTAGGATTACCTGCCTAGAGCGCACCCCCGCTCGTTGCGTCGAAGAGCCGCAAGAGGGCGAGTGCTAACCCAGACCCGGTCAAAAAGAGAAGGTGCACTAAGGCCCCCGAAGCTGGTCTTTCGTCTGCAAAGGCGTTCGCCACTGGTCCGATGTCTCGACATCGCGCCAAGGTGCGTGTTTCGGAAAATATTTAGAGTCTTTTCCTATGGTTTGTTCACTAATCATCGCCATGCTTTGCAGTTTGTCTTGCTGATCGATGGGATGATTAATGAGTGCGGATCGGAGGCGGAGCGTCTTACTAAGGAGTTAGAGGAGTCTCGAGAGAGGGTGTTGCAGTTTGAGGAGAAGTTTGAGATCATCGAGGATGCTCATTCTCTGGAGTTAACCCAGCACGAGTCTCGGATAAATGAGCTTGAGTGAGACCTTGGGAAGACCGCGAGCTCCTTGCTTAAGGCGAAGGAAGCCAAGGCGGCCAATTCCTTGGAGCTGCGAACACTGAAGCGCAAGCTCAAGAGTGGGGAAGGATCCACGATGGGTGTGCTTGGAGAGACCCGGGAAGCCATGCGTGCCTAGTTTCAGAACCGTCTTGCAAGGATCGCAGAGTCACTCGACTCCTTAGCAGCCGTACATGCCATGAATGTGGCCTTGGCGGGAATCGAGGGAGTGATTCAGTCATTGCTCGGAGATGTGCCTTTATCCCCGAGGGCCGAGGCGGCAAGGCTTTCAGCTCGTAGAGCAGAACTGATAGCCGTGGAAGGAGATTTTGACTTAATCCTTGCGGGGTTGAAGTCAGAGTGTGTCCTTCCGCCTTGCTTAGACGACCAAGAGGGTCAAGATCTGGCGGCTAAGGGAGAAGAGATTGGCGTGGTTCCGAGCTCCGACGGGGTTAATGGTGAGGGTACAGCTCCGGTTACGGAGGATGATTGATTTCTAGGTCTCTGCGTTAGACCTTAGTTTTATGATGTTTGTTGCTTATCTTTAATTCGGCCGAGTGTGGCCTTTATGTTTTATTCGGGACTGGCCGTTGGTGGCTTTGAATCCTTGCAGTTTTTGCGGATTTTGTATGAACCAGACTTTTATAAAAAGAGGTTTGCGATTGATGAGCGTGTCGTGTATTTGCGTGTAGAGGGAAGGTTAGAAGTTGTCATCTCGTAACCAACTCTTACTTGTAGATAGTTATGTTCGTTGCTCGTTCAAGATGTGTGAAAGAAACTCAGGAGCGTTTAGATGTGAACGAAGAGACATGCTATCAGGATCTCGTATCTTTCGATATTTTATGCCTTGAGACGTTAGAGACCAGTGTGCTGGGTTTAGGGCAAGACCTAGGTTTACTCTCGGTTAAGGCTGTGCGATGACTAGTCGGCGTTCGTTTTGCCTGTTGCGATTCTTCCTGATTCCGCACCGCTTTGAAGTCCGCGATATGTTCTCGGCTTATACGACTTGTCTGGACGGAATCGAGCATCCCGAAGGTTTTGACCAAAATTTTGGATTTCTTTTATAGCACTATTACCATTGTGTCAGGTGTATGAGAGTTACCTTTTTGAAGTAACTTAGTCTGTTTAGGACGTTGCGAGTTTGTTGTGATCAACAAAAAACTTATTTGGTAGATTTCGGGCTTTCGCGAAAGGCTTACGGGAGGGGGTTTATTTTTTATAGTCGCGGATGGACTGTTCGGAGAGGATAGTGTTCGTAAGGTTCGACGAAAAATGGAAATCCCAGGGTGTTGGCGACGTCTCGCCTAGCCGAAGGTTTGATTTTTCTGGAGTCGTACCTTACGTTTGGTACTGTATGCGGAAGACTGTCGTTCTTTACGTTTAGTAAATTTTGAGGTTCAGAGTTTTGATGATGGAGGACTTTTGCGAGAAAAATTCTCGTCTCTTTACTACGAATGGTGTTCGAAAGTGAACAATATGGAATCTGCTGGGAGTATACGGGTATACGTATACGTATCCGTAGACGAGAGTGAAGAGGGTTTCTCCCGTTGCACATCTCGGAGTCGTGCGATGTGACCATAGGACTCCTTCGAGTTCTTAGGCCCATCTTCCTTTCTTGGCGTCAAAACGTGTTTTGAGACCGTCGAGGATGCCGTTGCACTGTGGGTATCTCGTGGTTAACTTGGTAAGTCAGATTCTCCACTTTTTGCCAAAGACCTCGAATCTAGTCGAAATAAACTGCGATCCGTTGTCCGTTACGATCTCGTACGGGACTCTGTTTCTGCAGACGGTGTTTCTCCACACGAAGCTTTCGACTTGGGTGTCTTTGATGCTAGCGTATGATTCTGCTTCGACCCATTTCGAGAAAAAGTCGGTTAGGACCAGCAAGAAGCGTTTTTGCTTTGATCAGTGCGTAGGTCCGACTATATCCATTGACCATCTCATGAATGGGTATGGTGCTGAGATAGATGACAAGACTTCCGCAGGCTGATGAATGGTGGGTTCGTGCCTCTGGCATTTTTCGCATTTCCGCGCGAAGATCTCGCAATCTTTGATCATCGTTGGCCAAAAGTGTCAGTGGCGCTTGATTTGATTGCGATTGATCTTCCACCAGAGTGGTTTCCGCAGGATCCAGATTTTACCTCTTCCATTATCTTTAATGCTTTTCTCCTTCAACGGAGGTCATGAGTGGTCCAGAGAACCTCCATTTGTAGAGTTCGCCCTTGATGACAGCGTATCGTGAGGCGTGGCTTTTGATCTTTCTGGCGTCCCACTTTTCCGCTGGGAGTTTCCCGTCGACGATATAAGCGAGGATTGTGCTCATCCAAGGTTTATCGAATCCATACTCTGATTTGTCGAGATCTTGCGTTTCTTGGATTTCACTCTCGTCGACATCGCCGTCGGTTGAGTCGATCAGATTTATGATGGTGGGAGGCCCGATGCTTGGGTGTTCTATGATTTCTACGGAAATCACTCTGCTCAGACCTGGGTCCGAGCTGGACGCTAAGGCAGCTAGAGCATCAGCCTGGGCGTTTTCCGCGAGGGGAATTCGGGTGAGAGCGAACAGATCGAGGCTTTGAGCTAAGCTCTGAACGATTTTTAAGCATGCATCCATTCTTTCGTCTCTTGCTTCGTATTCCCCACTGAACTGAATAGCTACGAGCTAGGAGTCGCAATAGGTGTGGATGTTTCGTATCTTCAGGTCGTGGACTAACCGCAATCCTGCGATCAAGGCCTCGTATTCGGCCTCGTTGTTTGAGGCATGGAACATTAATCGAAATGATTGTTCCAGAACTTCTCCAGTCGGCGAGGTGAGTCTGATCCCGACCCCAAAGCTTTGTTTAGACGAGGATCCATCGACGTGGAGAGTCCAAGTCGAGGTCGGTTCTTGGTTTGTGGTGTATCCCATGGGGAGTTCTACAAGAAATCAGCAAGTACCTGGGACTTTGCGCTGACTTTCGGCCGTTACTTGACGTCGTACTTCCTGAGTTCGATTGCCCATTTTGCTATTCTTCCATATTGACTGGGGCTATGCAAGATAGTGCGCAACGGGAACAACGTGAGTACGACGATCGTATAAGACTGGAAGTATGGCATGAGCTTTCGTGCTGACATCACGACTGCTAGTGCTAGTTTTTCCATCATGGGATAGCGACTCTCCGCGTTGAGTAAAGTTTTCCTCACGTAGAAGATGGGCTTCTGTTCGCCCCGCTCTTCTCATACGAGAACGCCACTGACGACTGTGGCCGATACTGCAATGTACAGGTACAACGGTTCTCCTTCTACGGGTTTTGAGAGTACTGGGGGAGTGGCCATGTAGTGTTTCAGCTGTTGAAAAGCTTTTTCGCACTGCTCGGTCCACCCGAACTTCTTATTCCCCCTTAAGGTGTTGTAGAAAGGTACACACATGTGTGTGGAACGAGAGATAAAACGGTTAAGTGCCGCGAGTCTCCCGGTTAATCTCTGCACTTCCTCCTTTGTTCTCGGGAAGGCCATCCCGATCAGAGCGTTGATCTGTTTTGGGTTGGCCTCGATAGGTAACAAGATATCCGAGGAGTTCTCCTGATGCTACAGCGAATCTACACTTTGCAGGATTCAGTTTCATCTTGCGGAGATTCAGTCTCTCGAAGCATTCCTGGAGGTGAGTGATATGGTCTTTTTCCTCAAGAGATTTTACGAGCATATCATCGATGTAGACCTCCATCGTTTTTCCGAGTTATTCGGAGAACATTCTGTTGACGAGCCGTTGGTAAGTCGCACCGGCGTTTTTAAGACCGAATGGTATTACTTTGTTGCAGTAAGTCCCGCGGTCGGTAATGAACGCGGTTTTCTCCTGATCGTCTTGGTTAATCATGATTTGATTGTATCCGGAGAACACGTCCATGAAGGACAAGAGTTTGTTTCCTGTCGTGGCTTCGACCAGTCGATCGATATGTGGCAGCGGAAAGCTATCTTTAGGACAAGCTTTGTTAAGATCAGTAAAATCGAAGCAGACTCGCCACTTCCCGTTCTTCTTTTTGACAACGACTGGGTTAGCGAGCCAGTCGGGATACCTAACTTCTGTTATGGATCCGACTTTGAGGAGTTTTTTGACCTCATCATTGACTGCGTTGGCGCGCTCTGGTCCCAACATGTGATTTTAATGTCGATTCCCGGCTTGTCTTCTGCTGCCAACGCAAACGTGTTCAAGTTCTTTTCAGACAAGCGATTAGTTCGATCTTCAGAGACTCGCTCAAGTTTGCGCAGATCTCGACGCAGCGTTCCGGGAAAGTTTTTTCGAGGCACACCGAGATGACGGGTTTGCAGGCTGGTTCGCTTGTCCCATCTAGGACCTCGGCTGCTTGTGACTGCCAAAAGAGCTCGGTTTCGTCTTATTTTGGGGAGTCATCGCCAGCAGATAATTTCCTTCTCTTTCTCGAAGAATCTCTGGCGATGGACTTTTGCGCTATAATTCCGCGGCGAAGCAGATTCGTGAAATTTTCCGATTTCCCCAAATGGTCTCGATCCCGCGAGGTGTAGGGAATTTGAGACACATGTGGTAAGTTGATACGACTGCATGCATAGAATTCAACCACGGAGTTCCCACGATCGCATTATATGATGATGGTCGATCAATGACCAGGAATTCCACAATTTTATCTATGCTGCCGACTTTAACCGAAAGGTTAATGCGTCGAGCGTCATGGTAGCTTCTCCTGAGTGTCCTACTATCGGGTTTGGATCTTCCGAGATTTCGGATGGATCGATTTCCATTCTCTCGAGAGTGTCTTTGAAGATGATATCGGCTGAGCTTCCAGTATCGACCAGTATTGTCGCAACACTGATATTCTGGATCGTCAGCTCGACGACAAGGAGATCGCCGAGAGGTTTAACCTGATCGGTTGTTCCTCTCTCCTTGAAGGAGATGACGTCACCGTCGATTAGGTTAGGCATATTGCTTCTCTATCGTTTTAGGGTTTTTAGCTAGAGAGTTTATGTCCCCCTCCTTCTAGCTAGAGAGTGTGTGTCCACCGTCTATTTCCGTAAAGTTTGGAAAGTAAATCGGAGGGAAACGAGGCAAACCCTAGTTTCCCTTGAGATCCCTGACTCTCTGTTGAAAACACAAAACAAAGAAGAAGACAATAACAGAAAAAATCGATGAAGATTGCATAGAGGCATTTTATTAATTGATGAAGATGAAGTTACAAGATCTATCCGAAAAACCAATGAGCAGAGATTTGTTAACAATGAGAATCGAGGAACAGAAACAGAAAAACGTTCTAAGTATAACTTGCTAGTCTAGCCGCCGCAGTTCTAAGTTCTTAGAGCTAACAGGAATCCCCTAGGTCTAAAAATCTGATCCCCTGCGCCTTTGACCTCCCCTCTCCTTATATATGCCTCTTAGGTCGGTTCCCATTCCCAGATTTTCCCCTAGGTCAAGTTTATCCCTTTGCGGAAAACTTCATTTTCCTCCCAATCTTCGTATTTATTCGGGAAACTTGACATTTATCTCTTTTCGATCTTAACATTTATCTTCTCCTGCAGATAAGGGATATACCGTCATGCCGGTTGGCCTTGGTACCTGATAAAATCGTGTGTGGGCTTTTAGTCTCGTTCTAGGCCCTTCTCTGGTCGTTTTTATACTTAAGCGTTTTTCGATTTATCGAAGGAAAGTTCCCGAAACGATTCCAATTGCCAAAAGGAATCAGAACTTCTCGTATAAAAGAGACAATCTTGATATGTTGTCATTTTATACGATCTTTTCGTATAAGATAGACAACTTATGACGTTGTTGTTTTATACGATCTTCTCGTATAAGATAGACAGCTTGATATGTTGTCGTTTTATACGATCTTCTCGTATAAGATAGACAACTTATGCCGTTGCTGTTTTATACGATCTTTTCGTATAAGATAGACAACTCAAGACGTTATCGTTTTTATATGATCTTCTCGTAGAGTCTTGACGGTAACTTCGATCGAGATGAAACGAGAGCAAGGGTGATCCATTCTTGGAAAGGAAGGTTATACCGAGGGCTTTATGTAGGCTAGTTGGTTTGTCTTGCCGAACAGCCAAAGGACGCGTGATGGCTAGTCCACCTCGCCTGTCGGTCGAAGGGGATTAGTCCAATTTGCCCGGCGGGCGAGGTGAATCGTGTGCGGTCCACTCCGCCAGTCAGGCGAAGTGAACGGATACACTTCGCCCGACGGGTGAAGTGAGCTGTAGTTCACTTTGCCCGTCGGGCAAAGTGAACGATTCACTTCACCGGATGGGCGAGGTAAACTGATGCACCGCAAGACGTGGAACCAGCCCAGCATGGTGATCAGTACGATCAGATCAGTTCAACCGAGGTTCACCCATCCAACCGTAACAGATCAACGGACCGAGCCATGTACATAATCGACCCGCATACATCCGGAAATGACCTAAGGATGGAACCACGACCTAATGACCGAATTGACCGTCCCACCGCCAGTCTTTCTCGACCCATTCGACAGTCTAAGACCAACAGTCGAGCCAGAACTCAAGATCAACGAGTGGAACCTGATTCAGGACACAACACTTCACCTCTGGCCCGTTTAGTTTATACCGCATGTCTCCATGGTCGTGAACCTGACCTTTCTGACAAGTTTGATGATTTCATGATGATCAATCATTCTAATGTCTCTAAAGCAAGGATACTTAAGCTCTCTGAAGATTTGGTTCAATTAAAGTTGCCATCCGTTCATGAAAGTTCAAAGATCACCCACGCGGACAGCCCACAGTACGTCCTGCTCCTTACCGCAGTACACCCATCTGGTTCGGACGAACCTGGAAAGTAGGCGAAGGGTCATTTGTTGACCAGGCTAGATTCAGATGAACCTGGACAGTAGGCCAAGGGTCATTTGAACCAGAACAAGAACCAAATAGTCATTTGACCACTTTTATTCTTTGTTGCTTTTTCTATGTATGTTTTTCTACAAAATTCTAAGTTTTTTCATATGTCTTTGCTACTATAAATATGTAATCCTTCTACATCTTTATATCAATCAATTTTCTTCTTATTTTTGAGTTCATTTTCTTTGTTCTTTGCTTAGAACATTTCTGTTTTTTGGTGAAGTTATCTCCGAGTAAACAAACCTTCGATCATTGGACTTGTGCGTCACATCAAGCAACGACGAAACTCTGGTAGTATCAAGAGACCTTTCCGCACCTCCTGTGTCACCCCTTGATCCATCAGTTCTCCCTTTTGGCGAGATCATATCCTTCAAACCGTTTGAGTGATCCTTTCCAATCCTATGACGTATCAAGTGGTATTAGAGCCACTCAATCGGTATCATCTATTTATTCTTCTCATATTCCATTTATATTTCTTCAAACACTTGTTCTTCTTTCTATCTAGAATCTGGGCCCCTCAATACCATCCACTATATAAAAAAGAAAAAAAAGAAAGATTAAAAGAAACGAGAAAATTTTTTTCGAAAAGTTTGATTGTGGTTTGGTGGTGGAAGAGAAAGCCTGCTCGCCGGCCTTTGAGGAGGTTAACGCGGATTCCAAAACCAAAATTTCTTATCTTCCTATCTCATTTCATTGTTTGTTTGCTTGGCAAACCCATTGGGAAACTTGGTTTGTCTTTCTTAGAACTTTGAGAAGAAACTCTTGAGTGACCATCCAAATTCCGAGTGAAACACTTGAGTGGGGGAGATTAAACACCTAAGCGTGTGAGGAATATATTTAACTGTGCTAATCTTTGGTGTTTAGCAATTTCAGGACCATTGAGAGTGAAGATGAAAGAAACCGTCCCGGAAATTCTATAGCCGGCTTGTCCAACTTGCAAATGAGAGCTTTAAATGATTTTTTACTAACCTCTTGAACACATGTTTAGAGCAGATCCATCAACGTTTTTATGAGATGCAGGTTCGTCAAACAAATCAGTCCAGAACCGGAGCAAGAAGAGAACACCCAAGATGGACCAACCGATCCGATGATGATGACATGGAGGAGTTCCTTGATGATCGTTCCATCAACCGACCTAGGAGAGGTCCACGACACCAAAACCATGAACGAGATGATGTTAATCTTTTTGCTAGGAGAAATGAACAAGTTGATGATGGTTTAGGTGGTTTGAAACTTAAGATTCCAAACTTTGAAGGCAAAAAAGATCTTGATGCATTTTTAGAATGGGAAAAAAAATTGAGCTCATTTTTTATTGTCAAAGTTTCTCTGAACTTAAAAAGGTTAGGTTGGCTGCAACTGAATTTATTGGCTATGCTATTAACTGGTATGATCAAGTGTTGACTCACAGGAGGAGAACAGGTGGAAGACCTATAGCCTCATGGGATGAGCTCACTACCTTGATGAGAAAAACATTTGTTCTGGAGCACTACCATCGTGACCTTCACCAAAGGCTTAGACGTTTGCTTCAAGGAACCAAATCAGTTGAGGATTACTTCCAGGAGATGGAAAAACTGATGATCAATGCTGATGTGGATGAAACTTTGGAGGCCACTATGGCGAGATTCCTTGTCGGACTCAATCGTGACATTCAATACCGAATGGAGCTTCAAGAGTATGAAAGTTTGGATGAGATGCTACACAAAGCTATCTTGATTGAGCAGCAAATCAAGAGGAAGGGCCTTTCCAAACCATCCTATGCTCCAAAACTAACCTTTCCTTCCAAACCAAACTACCAAGACAAGGGTAAGTCTCCAGCCACAACAAATAAAACTTTTAAGACTAATGTCCCTGCTCGTGTTGATAGAGAAAAGAATGATGGACCTCCCAAACGAACAAGAGACATCCAGTGCTTTAGATGTCATGGTCTTGGGCATTATGCTAACCGTTGTCCAAACCAAAAGGTGATGATTCTCTTGGAGAATGGAGAAGTTGAGTCCGAGGACGACAAGGAGGATAAGGAAGATCTCAGTTCAGTCTATGATGAGGATGAAGAATCAGTCGATTATCCACATCAAGGACCACTTCTGGTTGCTAGGAGACCCTTGGACGATTCAGCCGGTCTAATCTTTGATGAGTACGAGCCCACGGACGATGATCTCGGACCAGTCTATGACCAACATTTTGGTCCTATCTTTGACGACAACCTGGACGTAGGATCAGTCCCGGCCTTTGATAAAGAACCTGACCACCTCGACCACCCAGATCACGGTCCATTACTTCTCACTAGGAGATCCTTGAGTGTGCAACCCAAAACCAGTGAATGAGAACAAAGGGAGAATCTTTTCACTCTAGATGTTTAATTTCAGATAAAGTTTGTTCTTTGATTATTGATGGTGGCAGTTGCACTAATGTTGCTAGTGATACTCTTATTAAGAAACTTGGATTAGTGACCAGACCTCTCTCTCGACCTTTCCGTTTGGAATGGCTCAACGAGGCTGGTGAGCAACATGTGAAGGAACAAGTCCTAGTCCCTCTTACCATCGGACGATATGAGGACGAGGTCCTTTGCAATGTCATTCCCATGGACGCCTGTCACATTCTTTTGGGTCGACCATGGCAGTTCGACAAAAAGGCGGTACATGATGGATACACAAACCGGCACTCCTTTGATCATAAAGGGAAAAAGATCACACTGGTGCCCTTGACTCCTTTGGAGGTCCACCAAGATCAGATCCAACTCAAGAAGGGTCGAGACAAGGAACCCAAACCAGATGAACCAGAGACATCTCGTAAGAATTCCAATTTATTTATCAAAGAAAGTCAGGTCAGAAATTCTCTTTACTCTCAACCGCCCTTTCTTTTGTTTGTATACAAAGAATCTCTAATGGTTTCTTCTTCTAACTTTGCACCGGAAATTCCGAGTGATTTAATAGATGTCTTGCAAAATTACTCTGATGTCTTTCCAGAAGATAACCCAAAAGGTTTACCACCAATAGGAGGCATTGAACATCAGATTGACTTCATTCCGGGTGCACAGCTTCCGAACCGACCAGCTTATCGAACCAACCCGGTGGAAACAAAGGAACTTCAGAAACAGATTGGAGATCTTCTTGAGAAAGGCTACATCAGAGAAAGCCTTAGCCCTTGTGCCGTACTTGTCCTCCTTGTGCCCAAAAAGGATGGATCTTGGCGGATGTGTGTGGACTGCCGCGCCATCAACAACATCACGGTAAAGTATAGGCATCCAATCCCTAGGCTTGATGACATGTTTGATGAATTGCATGGTTCCTCTGTCTTCTCTAAGATAGATTTAAAAAGTGGCTATCACTAAATTCGCATGAAAGAAGGTGATTAATGGAAAACTGCATTCAAAACAAAACTAGGATTGTATGAATGGCTTGTCATGCCCTTTGGTCTCACTAATTCACCTAGTACATTCATGCATTTGATGAATCATATCTTGCGATCATTCATTGTTCATTTTTTGTTGTCTACTTTGATGACATACTTATCTACAGCAAGAGTCTTGATGATCATAAAAGGCATTTGAAATCTGTTCTAGAAATCCTTAGGAAAGAACACTTGTTTGCTAATCTTGCTAAATGCTCTTTTGGGACAGATCACGTGGTCTTCTTAGGTTTTGTAGTAGGTGCAGATGGATTCAGAGTGGACAAAGCGAAAATCAAAGCCATCCGAGATTGGCCTAGTCCAACAACCGTGGGTGAAGTGAGGAGCTTTCACGGACTTGCTGGGTTCTACCGACGGTTTATCCCAAACTTCAGCATTATAGCAGCTCCACTCAGTGAGGTGATCAAAAAGAATGTTGGGTTCAAGTGGGAACAAGCTCAAGAAGAGGCATTTCAAAATATCAAAGGGAAGTTAACTCAAGCTCCTTTACTTGTGCTTCCTGATTTTTCTAAAACTTTTGAGATCGAATGTGATGCTTCGGTTGTTGGTATTGGTGTTGTCTTGATGCAGGACAGGAAACCCATTGCTTATTTCAGTGAGAAACTTGGAGGAGCCACACTCAACTACCCCACTTACGACCAGGAGTTGTATGCTTTGGTGCGAGCTCTTCAGACTTGGCAACACTATCTCTGGCCAAAGGAGTTTGTGATCCACACTGATCACCAGTCATTGAGACACCTCAAGGGCCAGCAAAAGCTAAACAAAAGACACGCACGTTGGGTCGAGTTCATTGAGACCTTTCCTTATGTGATCAAGTACAAACAAGGTAAGGAAAACGTGGTGGATGATGCCTTGTCTAGAAGGTACACTCTTCTCTCAACTCTAGAAACAAATTTGCTTGGATTTGAATTTATCAAAGATTTGTATGCAACTGATCCAGATTTCAAAGAGGTTTTTAGAAAATGTTCCAAGACTGCTTATTGGAAGTACTATCAAGTGTCTGATTTCCTATTCTATGATAACCGCTTGTGTGTGCCCCAATGTTCTTTGATGGAATTGTTTGTTAGGGAATCACATGGAGGAGGTCTTATGGGACATTTTGGAATCAAGAAGACATACAAGGTGGTGTATGAGCATTTTTATTGGCCAAGCTTGATGAAGGATGTAGAGAGGATATGCAACCGGTGTGTAGTTTGCAAGAAAGCCAAATCTAAAGTGCAAAACCAAGGTTTGTATTCAGCTCTACCCATTCCATCTCATCTTTGGGTCGATATATCTATGGATTTTTTTCTTGGATTGCCTAGAACTAAGTCTGGTCGAGATTCTATCTTTGTGGTGGTTGATAGGTTTTCGAAAATGGCTCATTTCATACCTTGTCATAAAACTGATGATGCCGTGCATGTTGCTGAGTTGTTCTTTAGAGATGTTGTAGGTTGCACGAAATGCCTAGAACTATTGTTTCAGATAGAGATGCTAAGTTCCTTAGCTATTTTTGGAAGACTTTGTGGCCCAAGTTAGGAACAAGGCTTTTGTTTTCCACCACTTGTCATCCTCAAACTGATGTCAAACTGAGGTTGTAAACCGGACCTTATTTGCATTGCTTAGGTCGTTGATTAGAAAGAATCTTAGACTTTGGGAAGAATGTTTGCGTCATGTCGAGTTTGCATATAATCATTCTGTGCATTCTGCTACTAAGTTCTCTCCGTTTGAGATTGTTTATGGCTTCAACCCTATGTCTCTCCACTTGATCTTTTGCCTTTGCCTTTGAGTGAAAGAATTAGTACAGATGGGAAGAAGAAGGCTGAGACCATTCGGAAGTTGCATGAGAAGGTTCGAGCCAACATTGAAACCAAGACAAAGATTTATGAGAGAAAGGCAAATAAGAAACGGACCAAAGTCATATTTAAGGAAGGAGACCTCGTGTGGGTTCACTTGAGAAAGGAATGGTTCTCTAAAAAAGAAAGTCTAAACTCATGCCTAGAGTCGATGGTCCCTTTCAAATCATTAAGAAAATCCATGACAATGCTTATCAGCTTGATCTTCAAGGTAAGTATGATATTTCTTCAAGTTTTAATGTTTCTGATTTATCTCTTTTCCGAGCAGATGATCCATATTTGTGGAAAAATCCTTTTGAAGAGGAAGGGAATGATGCATCCCAAGACGTGAAACCAGCCCAGCATGGTGATCAGTACGATCAGATCAGTTCAACCGAGGTTCACCCATCCAACCATACCAGATCAATGGACCGAGCCGTGTACATAATCGACCGCGTACATCCGGAAATGACCTAAGGATGGAACCACGACCTAATGACCGAATTGACCATCCCACAGCCAGACTTTCTCGAACCATTCGACAGTCTAAGACCAACAGTAGAGCCAGAACTCAAGATCAACGAGTGGAACCTGATTCAGGACACAACATTTCACTTCTGGCCCGTTTGGTACATACTGCATGTCCCGATGGTCGTGAACATGACCTTTCCGACCAGTTTGAAAATTTCATGATGATCGATCATTTTAATGTCTCTAAAGCAAGGATACTTAAGCTCTATGAAGATTTGGTTCAACTAAAGTTGCCATCCGTTCATGAAATTTCAAAGATCACCCACGCGGACAACCCACAGTACGTCATGCTCCTTACCGCATTACACCCATCTGGTTCGGACGAACCTGGACAGTAGGCGAAGGGTCATTTTTTGACCGGGCTAGATTCAGATGAACGTGGATAGTAGGCTAAGGGTAATTTCGATCAGAACAAGAACCAAATAGTCATTTGACCATTTTTAGTCTTTGTTGCTTTTTCTATGTATGTTTTTCCACAAAATTCTAAGTCTTTGCATATGCCTTTGCTACTATAAATATGTAATCCTTCTACAACAATAGATCAATCAATTTTCTTCTTATAGTTGAGTTCATTCTCTTTGCTCTTTGCTTAGAACATTTCTGTTTCTTAGTGAGGTTATCTCCGAGTAAACAAATCTTTGATCGTTGGACTTGTGCGTCACATCAAGCAACGACGAAACTCTGGTAGTATCAAGAGACCTTTCTGCACCTCTTGTGTCACCCCTCGATCCATCAGTTCTCCCTTTTGGCGAGATCATATCCTTCAGACCGTTTGAGTGATCCTTTCCAATCCTAGGACGTATCATGAACCGTGCGTGGTTGACCTCGCCCGTCGGGCGAAGTGAACCGATCTGCTTTGCTCGATGGGCGAGATGATTTGCGTGACGATTGCTGAATGGATACGACGACATGTTTCCAGGGAAAAAATAGTATTTGCCGCTGATTTCGAGATGATCGTTTTAACCCCAACATTAACCCTAAAAGTATCTATATTATTAAAATAGAAGTACAAATCTGAGAATGCTAAAATTTAGTCATTTATTACAACAATAATTAATAAAGCTATTGATGTTTTAATGAAGTTACTAGTTAGGAATGTTGTCTTATCTAAATTAACTTAGTCGATTTATTACACTATAATAAATGAAGCAATTGATACTTTAATGAAGCTACTAATTAGGAATGTTGTCTTATCCAAATTTTAAAATATTTTATTACATCTTCCTTTTCTTACTTTTTCTAATTACTTCATTAATTATATTTATTATAATAATTAACATCACTTATTTTACGAAATAATTTCATATGTTTAAATAAAATTATTTCATTCGTGACAAAGATTCCAACCGGTTAATAAATAGTTTTTATTTATTCACATTCATCCAAGTATCCATCCGAATAGAAATCGGTTTTTTTGATATCTTTTTTGTTGTTCAAAAACTAAACTACATGTAGATATTATAAATTTCTAGACGGGGTTTGAGTTGATCCTTCTGGGTCCAGGTAAGTTCATATTATAAATTTTTAGACGGGTTTAAGTTGATTTAAATTAACACCCGCTCGGTGAGCGGGTCCAGCTCTAGTACATATAGGAGTGTCAAAATGGGTTATAATTAATGGATTGACCCAGACCAAACCAACCCATGGTTTTAATGGGTTAACAATTTGGATATTAGTGGGTTTATGGTTTTTATGGGTTAATGGATTTACTGAGTTGGATCAATATTGATTTGGATTTAAATGGTTTGATAGATTATCCAATCCAGCCCATTTTCTCACATAATCTTCTAATTTCTTGTGATCTCTCTCTTTTTCCTCTTTTTCTCTCACGATACTCTCTCTGAACTCTCTTTTTCGATCTATCTTCAACACATACACCATTGATGACAATCACATTGTATCGTCATCTATCTTTCTTCAATTTGGGTTTTTTTGGTAATCGATTTTGCTTATTTGTGATTGATTGAAATGTATTTTCTGGGTTTGATTTGATTGTGTTTAGAAATGAATCTATCGATGATTTTGACTCGTTAGTTTACAAGTGATTCCCTTAACTTCCAATACACAGTTAAGAGGGTTTCTATCTTATGGTTTGTATTTGAGTTTTTGAGTAGCAATGTCGTGAAGTTGATATCTCGAGTCTCAGTGATGTCGGCTGTATATGAATTGTATTGGGTTATATTTTTTTCATTTCTTTGGTTAGTTTCTTGTATTGGGTTTTGTTCTTATCTTCTTGTCTATCCCATTCCGTAACTTGATTGTATGGGTACTGTTGTGGGTTTGTATATCTTTGAATCTGGTTTTCTTTGTGTTTTGTATGCCTGGCGTGCTGTTTTTTATCGGTTTTTCAGAGAAAAGCTTCTGAATATTTCCTACTAGCAATTTATAAAGACAGTTTCACTGTTCTATACATCAATGAACCATTCTCTTGTTGCTTGTTCCTCAGCCTCACTTGCTTGAATGCCATTCTCGCTATATGTTTAACATTGAACAGGATGGCTTCACCAAATAATTAATTGGAAAAGGCCTTGCTCCTTGGGTCTACAGGGTCTATTATGGCATATGGAAATAGGGCTCTTCGCGAAAACATGACCCAAGACAATGATAGTGGCAGTTTTAACTCCACGGGTTTAGTATCTATCTCTTGGACTGACAATTTCATGTATGTATTTAATTTATTAACATTGAAAAATCCACCACAGAAGCATGATGTATTGTCATAAATAGTAGTTTCTAAATTTCGAGTGTTACTGAATTGTATTGCAAATTAGTCTTAACTGGGATTTTTGGCAGACATGTGACCATCATAGAAAGGAAGATTATGCTGTGAGAGAGTCTCAGAAGAAGCTAGGAGAAGAGACGCGATGTCATTTATGTGCTACTGATTTCCATCTTTTAGAACTACAGAAGGAGACGTCTTTTATAATTAAGAGTTATAAAACTTATGCACAACAATTTCTAAAATTGGTGATTCATTCATTATTTTCAATATTTATGTTTTTACAGAAAATTTTATTATAAAGTCAGGCAAGAACAATGCAATGGACATATTCACATAATGTTACTTTTGATGAAATACTTTGTTTTAATTTTATGGTTTTTTAATTTCATTAGTCTTATTGTTACTTTTAAATTTGCATAACCATATACACATTTTAGATAATGTTAATGATATTATCATTTGGAAATTTACATAATAACATAGCTATTTCAATCAATTTCTAGTATTAATAATATATAAGAATGAGTCAACTCATTAAAACCATTAATCCATTAATTTAAATGAGTTATGGATTGCCCCAATCCATTAAGTTAATGGATTGGATTTATCCATAATCCATAAATGAATTGGTTCATTTGGATATGGTTTGGTTTGGGTTGGTTTATTCATTTTGACACCTCTAAGTACATATATATATATATATATATATATATATATATATATATATATATATATTTGATTAGTACACCCTTAATAAAACCTCTGTTTGTAATTTTTATCCTCGAGAAAACTTTGTTTTAGAAGTATCATTGAGTATTTCTATTCAAATTATTAACATTTGACTAATTAACTCCACTTTGATAGGAAAAGTTGAATACTTCTGGCTGTGCTGCTCGACGTGTCAAACATTAATTAGTAGTAGCATTACACTAATGCTCATTTTTGGGGAAAACTATTTATTAGTTTTCAACAATTTACTAATTATAGCGTTGACTAAGAAATTATTTGTCTTTCCATTCTCTGTACCCTTGAATTTCTGCAATGTTAGAGCTAATCTCCTCCAGGATCGGGCGGATCTAACTTTCTCCACTAGTTCACATGTATATCTTTCTCCATCAAGGAATATTTGTATTTGAGAATTAATCAGATTCAAAAACAAGATCCAATCCAAGGCGATGGAGTCTCTAACGCTCGATATAGAGCTGTTACAGGTGCCGGAGACGTCACCAATGTCGATGAAATCGAATCAAGACTTTGTCAAGCAGCTCTTTGATCAATGGCTTGCGCTTCCTGATACTAATCGCTTGGTAATTAAAAAAAAAAAGGAATCAAATTTTCTTGAATAATATGTGACCATGGAGATATTAATTTGGGATATTGTTGTTTTTATCATAGGTTGCAACTTTGGTAAATGATGTGAAATCTGGAGTGGCATTGAATGTAGTCTGTGGAGGCTCTTCTGCTACAAATTCAGGGTCTAATAGTCCTCTGGCTTCAATGTTTCCGGCACGCAATGGCCCTCCTCTTTCTCCCAGGAACTCCACCGGCTCCCCTCGGATCACTAGACAAAGGACTGGTCTCTCTAATCTTAGCTCTCCTCTCAAAGTTGTTTCTGACCATGTCATCAAAGAACTCATTCCTCAGGTCTACATTTCCATCCTACCTATATATGTAGGCTTTGATCGGGAACATTGTTTAACTATTCGTTGAGAATGATTATGAAATGATTAGGGACTATGGAGAGGTGTCCTTAACTTATTGTATTGCACTGCCATCTCTTACACTATATCTCGTAATACCAGAAAAAAAACCCATACAGCTATGTTCTCTGTATTTCTTTTATTTTGTAACCATTTTCTTGTTCATCTCTTATTGCCATTTCCTTGCCATTTAATCTATGCATCGTTTGTGCTAAGCATGTCTATTATGAATGTATAGTTTTACTTTGAAGATGGTCGCCCACCACCAAATGACCAAAAAGAGCAGTGTATAGCTAAGATCAACACTCTTTTCCATGGCCATGAGGATGGTTTGCAACTGCAAGGTCCGTTAATTAGCTTCTCTTTAGATATCCTTCTGTCTAATATTTAGTTAGTAACCATGTTTTTCTTTTCTTTTCAGAATTTAAATTGGTCACTTCTGAGATCTGCAAGGTTCCATCATTTTTCGCCACCTCAATTTTCAAGAAAGTTGATACTAATAACACTGGCTTAGTGAAAAGGTTTGCAGTTTCTTACATTTTTCAATTCATGTGTAGCTAGAAAGTTTGGTGTTGTCAAAAAGAGATCATAATTCGAATACCCATG
Organism: Moricandia arvensis; assembly: GCA_905132765.1. Taxonomy (NCBI): domain Eukaryota; kingdom Viridiplantae; phylum Streptophyta; class Magnoliopsida; order Brassicales; family Brassicaceae; genus Moricandia; species Moricandia arvensis. Next base: position 147,133 of record CAJHQP010000611.1, on the reverse strand, counting down.
GATTTTTTGTTTACAGAGTAGCCTTCATTGATTATTGGGTTAAGGGAAATATGTTGACAAAAGATATAGCAACTCAGGTATTTACAATACTGAAGCAACCAGATAAGAAGTACCTTGTCCAGGTGGTTTTTCTGAGCTGCACTATATAATCCTCTGTATTTAGGCAACAATTCTTTATTGATACACAAGACTTATTCTCTTCGCGATGAATTTATAACAGGATGATTTCAAGCCTGTTCTCCAAGAACTATTGGCAACACACCCTGGCCTTGAATTCCTGCAAGGCACACCTGAGTTTCAGGATAGATATGGTTAGTTTTAGATTAAGTTTAATTTCTTGCAAAATGATAATACTCACGAAAAAGTAAAGTTTGCAAGAAGATGTGAATTCATGATTGATAGAAACAATTTTATAAAGAGGTGTGATATATGTAAAGTGAGTATATGATCTATTTGTAATCTTTGATGAAAACTTTTGGCAACAGCTGAAACTGTAATATACAGAATATATTACTACATAAATAGGAGTGGGAATGGTCATCTTACCTTAAGAGAGCTTAAGCGAGGAAATTTAATCGACGCAATGCAACATGCCGATGAAGAAGAGGACATCAATAAGGTGTTGAGGTAGGCGGCTAGAGATAAAGTAGTAACATGGTAGTTGGTGCTAGTTCACGCCTTTCATTCTGACCCTTTACGGTTTACTAATTAGGTACTTCTCTTATGAGCATTTCTATGTCATATACTGCAAGTTCTGGGAGCTGGATACAGACCATGATTTCTTGATCGACAAAGAGAATCTCATCAGATACAGTAACCATGCTCTCACCTATAGGATTGTCGACCGAATCTTTTCTCAGGTCTGCTCTACTCCGCATCTTCCTTCTTTTTTTTTATTATCTATACGCCTGGAATGTCATTGTCAATGTCTTTTCTTATAGGTACCAAGAAAGTTTACTAGTAAGACCGAAGGAAAGATGTGTTATGAGGATTTCGTTTATTTCATTCTGGCTGAAGAAGACAAGTCATCAGAACCTAGTCTAGAGTATTGGTGAGAGTGATACTTTCATAGGTGTAGGTGTTATCTGTTAAGAGTTATGTTATGATATTCATGTTGATGATATAGGTTCAAGTGCATAGATTTGGATGCAAATGGAGTCTTGACACGGAATGAGCTGCAATTCTTTTATGAGGAACAGCTGCATAGAATGGAATGCATGGCGCAGGAGGCGGTGCTATTTGAGGATATTTTGTGCCAATTATTTGATATGGTCAAACCAGAAGACGAAGGATATATTTGTCTGAATGATTTGAAGGGTTCTAAACTTTCGGGAAATGTTTTCAATATACTTTTCAACCTGAACAAGTTTATGGCGTTTGAAACGCGCGACCCCTTCCTCATTCGCCAGGTAAATATGTCCAATAAACATTCAGCTATGTACTTGTAGAGAGACTTATTACTCTTTATTGATTCGTAATATATAGGAGCGCGCAAATCCTACATGGACCGAGTGGGATCGTTTTGCTCATAGGGAATACATTAGGCTATCTATGGAAGAAGACGTCGAAGATGCTTCTAACGGAAGTGCTGAAGCATGGGACGACTCGCTTGAGGTCCCCTTTTGAGCGACTTATTAGTCATATAATCAACAACTTCCTAAAGCTTTAAAAGAATTCGGGTTATGAAATATAATGGGGAGCTGAAACTGAAAGCTATTTTTGATACAGTTTTGATTTCGGTCTAGATTCAGTTTGACATAAACAATACATGAAGAATCTCTAAAGAACATTAAGTTTTTATTAGGGGTGGTTTGGGTTCAGTTTGGTGTGGTTAATTTTGTTCTAGATCTTTTCCAACTGAACCGAAGCCATAATTAGTTTGCTTTGAACTGGTTTCGATTTGTATTTGGTTTGGTTTGTGTTTTGGTTCAGTTTAATTGAGTTTCCTTAGTTTAGTTCTTTAAGAGAAATCATGTTTTGAAACTTAAACACATCATCATAAAATCATCATGTTGGTGACTATAAAAAAATAAACTATATAAACTAAATTCAATATAAAATTGAAGCAAAAACCTTTAAAAATCCAAAAAGTTTATAAGAACACAATTAAATTAGAGTTAACTATAATAAATAGAAATTTTTTTTAAAGAAAACATCATTAGTAATACGAGGAATGATCTCATGTGTTCTTAATAAGCAAAAAATAATCTCTCATACTCTTTCATACTCTCTCATACTCTTAGTCATTCTCAAGTACTTCTCTCTATTATGATACTCTTCATATGTATGGTGAATGTCCAAAGTACTTCTCTTTAAAAGATCAATCAAAATCATTCTCACTATTCTTTCTCTAACTCTGTCTTCTTCATCGTCGTCGACAAAGTGATTCGATCCTCCCCCCCCCCTAAAATTTCTCACCTAGTATAACTATGATATAAGTTAAACGGTAAACATGTAGAACTTAGTTAAATTAGATTGTTATAAATTTGTATAACTTAGTATTAGTTAAACCGTAAATATGTGTAACTAAATACAACTTTAATGATAAAAATGTGTAACTAGGTGAAACTTAGTATACTTTAGTAAGATAATAGTATAACTAGGTGTAACTTAGTATAACTTTAATGGTCTAACTGTATAACTAGGTTTACTTTAATGGGTTTTTTTTGTACAGCAGACAATGGGTTCGTCTTATACAAACATACACTTTGACTATGAAGGACATTATTCAAAGACTGGAGATGATTTTGAATGGATTCTGAGTGATGGTCGTTTGTATGTTATATCATTTAAGACATCATCATTTGAGGAGATCACTTATTCGTTGTTGAAAGAGAGGATATGAAGGAAAATGGCCATAGATCCGTTTGTTAGATGAGTTACATTTCATTGGTAGTGGAACCTAGGAGACAATCATATATTTTGGATGATGAAGATGTGTTTGTTTATCTAACATTAGTGGATAAAGAGAAAATAAGAAGTATTTTGCATGTAGAGGACATCAGAGAATTAGAACTAGTTCCACTAAACGAGCAACTATCAAGAGCTAGGAAAGAAAGCTCATTTTGGGGAACTATAGTGAGACTGAGAGTGAAGTAGAAGGTAATCCAGGTCCACTTACTTTATTTACTTCCATAAAAGAAACTGAACGATATGTAGAGGGTTTAGAGGGGTGGAAAAGGTTGTCAATGTAGAAGCAAACGATGTGGGCACATCTTTGGATAACACGGACATGGTGAAGAATGAGGACAATTCGGATAACCATGTGGCTAGTGGTGATATTTTCGAGTATGTTGAACTTCCACGTGCTGCAGAAGAAATTCGAGTGGTTACTGAGTGGGAAGATGGTATGGGTATTGAGATGTTTCAAGAACTTTTGAATAAAGATGCTGTGAAAGATTTAATTGACAGAGTATACAGCATAATACTTTTGGAATCATTATCTTGAAATTGGAAAAGAGTCGATATGTCGTGAAATGTCAGGGAGCAGCTGAAGGTTGTAAATGGTTTGTAAGAGCTGCAAAGATAAAGAATTCTGAAGTGTCATCAATTAGAACATATATAACGATGCATTATGCTCTCGGGCTACTTCAAGTACATGATTCAAAAGGAAAGTGACACCAAGATGTGTTGTAGCTATTTTTCATGAAGATTATCCGAGACTATTTGAGACCCCAACTCCAAAAACTCTGGTCGGTCTCGCTGGAAGGAAAATGGGTGTGGAAGTGTCGTATTCTACATGCTGGAGAGGAAAAGTTAAAGCTGTTGAGGATATACGTGGTAGTCCTGAGGAAGGATACATGAAATTGCATTCTTATTTGTATATGTTAGATAAGGTGAACCCGTTTACAAAAACATGTTTGTTATTGGATGGAGAAAAAAAGTTCAAATACTTATTTGTTGCTTTGGGAGCTTCAGTTGAAGGGTTTCAGTGCATAAAGAAAGTCATAACTGTGGATGCAAATTTTCTAAAGATTGAAGAAGGTGGTGTTTTAGTTATTGCCACGACTAAGGATCCAAACTGCTATAGCTTTTGGTGTCGTTGATCGGGAGAAAAATGAAAGTTGGACGTGGTATTTCATAACGCTGAAAACTGTTATACCGGATTCGTTTGAATTGGTGTTTGTGTCAGACATAAATCCAAGTCTGATCAAAGCCGTTGCTGAATTTTATCCGATGTCTCAACATGTGTATTGTATCTGACATCTATCGCACAATGTGAAAATGAGTGCTAAATAGAACAAGAACGAGGTTGCAAACAATTCAAAAAGGTATTTTTTATTGTGGAGTCTATGAATGGACTTTTGATAAGGCACAAAGGTACTCTTTATTACCTATGCTTAATACAATTATGGACAAAATGGCCAAGTGTTTTAACAGACATAGGAAGGATGTTGTTGCGGGACCGTTAGCTCGAAAATTGGTTACTTATGTGGAGAATAAAATGCATAAAAGCTGTCCGATAGGTGAAAAATTAACGGTGACTCCGCTGAACTTTTTTGAGTTTGAATAAAATATCATTGGAAACGACGGAAAGACTTATTTAGGTGATTTGCAACTAAAAAACGTGTATCTGCAGGCACCTTGATATAGATAGTTTCTCATGTGCCATGCAATAACTACTAACGTAAAGTGTTTGAAGCATGATAAACCACTCGATTTGAGTGATATGTATGATTTAATCTCGCCTTATTACTTGATTAAAGTGTGGGCTTTGGCATACAAAAGGACTATATATCCTATGCCGCATATGTCTGAATGGATGGTTCCTAAATAAATCGAGGAGTTGTATGCCTTAACTCCAGTGTACAAGAAAAGAAAGGGAAGAACTCAAGAAAAAGGTATCATACCGCGTTGGAGTAAGAATAAGTATGTGCCGAACTGGAATTTGGGTCGTTGGTTCAACTGCTCAAAAGGATCACTAGGAACTTAAGAAACACAAGGAACCCAAGGATTTAAGAGGAGTAGGTGGTGCATGTCTGGCCAAAACATTTGGCTATAATGTTTTTATTGTAAGGAAATTTTTCTATTGTAAGGAAAAAGTTTGTAAAACTTGGTGCAACTTGTTTCATTATTGGTTTAGCTTGCAAATTACAAAATTGAAGATACAAAAACTCTAAACATTGTCATGAAGCATACAAGGAATATGGAAGTTATTTATATGTTGTTGGGGATATTTAGAATTTAAAATGAAAATTTTAAAATCTCATCACATGACTTATTTGTATTCATTATTAAGGAAATGCACTACTCTTTCATAGCTTTTTCCTAAACATTGAGCTTGTGAGATTATAAAACTTTGATATGTCATGAAATCTTGTATATATGCTTAATATTACATGATAAATACATCCATGAAGTAGAATATAATTGGTATAACCATAAAATTATTCATCTAAGTACTGTAAAACTAAGAAAATTGCAAAAAAATGGAAAATAAAACTTTGATGGTTTTTGTAAAACTAAAAACTTGGTGAACTTCAAGCACGTATATCGTTTTTAAAATTTACCCGCCCAGCTTTTCGAATTTTCCCTCTCAATTTTCTGATTTTTCCCTCTCCCCAAAATCGATGTCTCAGTCGATGAAGCATGTATTAAACCCATACTTTTTGGGTTTCTCCCATTTCTCTCTTTAATTATCTCTCTCTAACTTTCTCCCTCTCTCTTTTTCTATTATATTCTCTTTTTTCTCTTCTTCCCGATTATCTCTTTCTTTCTCGGAAGATCATGACGCAGCTACACGAAAGATGAGGCGCGTGAAGGAGTTAAAGGAACATGACGACAGGCTTGGGTTTTTGGCGAATGCCCAATATCAAATTCTGAGAAGTTGCCCTTGTGGGGGAAGAATCATTAACGAGGTGTCTCCGAATCCGAATCATCCCATGGATTTTGATACTACAGGGAGGAAATAATTCACTTGCAGGAACTTTGAGGTAATCTATGGATATTAAAAAATACTTTCAGATTTTGATACTTAAAGGTTTTATAGTTCATTTGTGCAGGATGATGGCCTCCACTTCTGGCAGCCATGGGTCTTTGGTGTTTAGGAAGATGTTGATAGTTAGTGATGCGTGTGGAGGAAAAGGGTGCATAGATTGCTCAGATCAAAGCTAAGCTTTCTAAGCTTTCCGGTCCTTGAGATGACTCGGCTCTTTGTAATCTCGTTGTTTCCCTACCTAATATGCTCAAAAACTTTGTTTGTCGATCTGTAAGACGGCTTTTGCAAGTCTTTATTTGTTTGCTTAAGACTCGTAACTTTGTTGGTTTAAGACTTAAGCTTAAGGATGATGATGTCTCTCTTCTATGTTAAATTAAACCTGAAGTCAGATAATGCACCCTCGGTCTGAAGTCATAGATAATTTTCATAAATACATGTATAAATGAGTTTATGAAACGTTTTTCTCAACTGACACATTTAAAACTAAATATATCATATAATGCACTTAAGGACCACAATCACCTCTCCACGACCCCTCCTGTTTTCAAACCCATCACGGAATGCATAAGCATAATCGCTAGTTGCCACACACTTGATCTGACTCTCACTATTATGAATAAAACAATGTTTGTCAATTACACAATGTAAATATCTTGCTCTGATCATATGTTACATTGTACTTACATGTTGTCCCTAATGTAAAACACTATGGGTCGTCCACATGGGCTTCTGTGTCGAAGACCACTCCCATTAAAATAAGTGTTCTCGCTTCCATAACTTACATCTACATTATCTTAAATATATTTTAGTAGTTAGCATTTGTACCTATAGTTTCTTTCCCTGCTGGGAATGTGAGGGATTTCATGGATACTCTTGAATTCCATGTAATGATGATTGTTCAGAGGATTGTATGATGCGGACTTGAGCATAGAGCGTAGCAGATAGTCTGAATCGAGACTTTGTTACCTTGAAACGTGGATAGGCATGCTTAACTTCTACCCGGAAGATTTTCGCCCACTTTCCCTCTTGGTTCTCTAGGCCTTTAAATCTATCTTCATTTCCTTTCCACGTGGTCATCTCCATCTTCGTTCTCTGCATAAACAAAGATAAAATATCAAGCTTTTAGTTTGTTTTATTAGACACTTAAGAGATGATGATTGTACACTTACAGCCTCATTCGCTTGGATGTAATTCCAGATGAATCCATAACTTGTAACATAGGAATACCTCGAGTGTGTCCTGAGTATTTTCACTTTGAAACTCCATGACGTGATCCTTTCATTGTATACAACTTCAGCAAGCATGTTGTACTGTGTCATATTGTTGAATCAAATTGGGAAGTTGAATGATGAGTCGTTTCTTTGCTTTGATTTTTGGTGATTTTTTTACAGAGAAATATTACTGGGAGAGGAGGAGTTTCAAGAAGGAGATAATTTATTGGTATTTAATGGAGTGGAGTTACAAGTTTAAATTTAATGACATGCAGACCGAAGAGAGAGAGAGAGAGAGAGAGAGTCAAGAGTAATGATGATTATCTCCAAGAGAGGCGACTGTTGCAAGTTCCCTTGAAGAGTTGTGTCTTCTCGAGACGTCCATCGAATCACATAGTAATAGCATATTGCTTTTTCAAGCAAGTTTGTATACTATTTGTAAGGAGAGAAATGCTCGGATTCATACTTCAGTATCGACGTCCCCTCAAGCTTTAATAGCAGAGATCAAGGTACTTATTCAATCTCGCCTTAACCCACTCTCTGGAGCTCAGAGATCAAACTCCATGCAATCCTTTCTAGGTTCTTGGTTTAGTTTCTTTTGATGTTTTCCCACCCCTTTTGTTTTCCTGTCTGTGATAGTGATGGTGTTTTTTAGTTTTTTTGGTATAGCCTTAGTGTATAGGCTAATTGTGGATGGCTAGAAGTTCAGTTTTTTTTCTGCAATCTTGTATTTCTTTCTTGGATTAAACAAAATAGTACTTGTTAAAAAAAGTTACCTTAGTTTCACCAAGTTTCTCATTCATTACTTTTAGACTGTATTACTTGGTTCCAGCTTTGCGTTTATTCTGCATCTTGCACATCCATGGGCAATCAGCGTGTGCACCAATCACCGTTTCTTGGAATTCGTTCCTTAACCTTGGAATTTCCTCAAAGGCCAACCACTATACAAAACAAAAGTCATTAACATCAAATTAACTTATATACTATTCTAAGTACAAGAAGAGCTTGAAAATGCTTCCAAATGAACCAAAAGCTTTGTAAAAACCCAACTCGTCGACACAACCCTGTCACACTTCTTCAAGAAAATAGATACATACTTCAAGTTTTGCTCAAGTTCATACCGTCCCCAAGGGAACGTTTGGCACACATCTAGGTCATCAATAACTCTCACGAAGGAACTTTCCCAGGTGATGCTCCCTCTCCACTCTTTCATCCTCTGGCGATGATGTTGGCTAAGAAGTACAAAAAAACATCTTCTAAAGATCCTAAGATTGCTTTCCTTTCATTGCCAACTTCTGCTCCTCCACGTCAGCGTATTTAACTCTTTTCCTTCAAAATACTTGTTTTTGAAGGATGTACCACCCAACATCTCATGGTTTGGGGGATAATCATGGCAGTGTAATCCAGAGATGAGTTTGAATTCTCTGAGAGATTAGCGGATTGGGATGATATTGACTTAATACTTGCTGTCTCAGAAGCTTATGTTCAGAAGCAGTTAGATGCTAAGAATGCGGATGTGGACGAAGAGGAAAGGGGCATTAAAAGTACGGGCAAAACCATGGATGACAACTCGAACAAGCCAACGAAGAGGTCAAAGAAATCCAAATGAGATTGTTGTAATCAGTTGCTTTTGGTATGTACTAGAAAACTTATGTTGCTTTTGGTTTGTACTAAAACTAAAACTTATATTTCTTTTGGTTTGCTAAAACTTATGTTGTATGGATTCAGATTAGTACAACTTGGTGAAACTGGGAAAACTGGGAAACTAGTAAAACAAGGGAGAACTGGGAAAACTAAAAAATCTGGGAAAACTAGTACAACAAGTGAAAACTAGTAGATAGATTCAGAGATCCAAACATAAGTCTTAACACAACAATACATAATCCTAACATAAGTCTTAACCCGACAGTATAGTGCTTGGACCTCTGTCGGGAAATTTAGTATCGAGAATTCTGGCATTAAAAGTGTTTTATTTTATAGCGAAAGAGTGGTGATCTCCGGGGTTAGATGATATCTTCTACATACTAGTAGTATAAATAAGGAGTGCAGCCGCAACTAATGAAAGGATGTGTATTTTGAAAGAGTGACAAGTTACTTTAAGATATGTCTTTTTGATGAGGCCAACAGATGCCTATGTCCCAACATTTTTCAATGAACGGAAACTAACGAAGGTTGGACATGTATATAAGTGATGGAAAAAGTTGCCCATCAACAATCTTATATCTTTTTAATCGTAAATGGCTTCAAATCCGTCAATGCAAGGTTCAATGACTGTCAAAGCATATGGGGATTATTTCCTTAAACATGTGGTGTGCAAAACTCGTCATGCAAAAATCCTGATCTCCATATACCTTGACGGCCTCAACGAAGAAATCCGCAAAGGTCTGAAACAAACAGATTTCTCCATGTATGAAGAACTGATGAAAAGCACTCAGTTCGTAGAAAATCTGATTGACCATGGTTGTATGAACATCGAAGAATACAATAGGTTCTTCATTACACATGAGGTCTACAAAAAGCATGATTCAAACACATTGATCTCCATGTTTTGTGGCGGCCTCAAGGATGAGATTCCCGATGAGTTAGGAGAAACGGAGTTTTCCATGCTTGAGGAACTCATGGAAAGTGCTAGTGAAGCCAAAAAATTGCTCGTCAATTCATCCGAAAGCTCTAATGAACTTGTCCCTGAAATGGATCCTGAACTTCGGTAAATGTTTTCTTTCTCTGATACCAATGATGAGAAAGAGGAGAATTATGATTTGGATTGGTATAAGGCGGAATCTGGAAAGGACATTGTTGAAGAGGATTTAACAGACTATACCCATTCGCCGGGAGAGTTCAGGGAGACAGAGTACCGCGACGAGGAACCTGATGAGCGCCTAGACGAGGATACTCAAACCAACTCAGACAATGATTAGTACCAATAAAAAAAACTTCTTAACTAAACTTGATGTTGCTGAAACACACTAAAGACTTGCTGTGAAAATATGTGATTAATATTTTTTAATTTAATTATAGTTATTTTTTTAGTACAATGGTTAGGGTTAACAGTTTAGGGTTTAGGGTTTATGGTATAGGGTTTAAGGTGAATGCTTATCGTTTAGAGTTCATAGTTCATTTATGTAGGCAATAAGATTCATTTAGAACATGTTAGTGGAGACTTACCAAACCATGTGAACAAGACTGTGTTAACTTGTAGGTGTACACATAGTTTTAAGGTGTACATATAAATCCATGCATAATCAACCATTTTTAACTACTACTGCAGTTAAACTAGAAATCTAAAATACTGGGGTGGTTGTAGGTGTACATATAATTTCAAGGTGTACATATATATCCATGCATAATCAACCATTTTTTCTACTACTGCAGTTAATCTAGAAATTCAAAATGACGGGTTGGTTGTAGGTGTACCAATACATATCAGAAAATATACACACCAACTTATTTTTTTACCATTACTTCAGTTCCTCTAGAAATAATGGCACAAGTTCTGTACATATTGTTTTTGTGTGACCGACCTTGAAACAACTCCCACACTTGTTCACCTTCGTTTTCTTCGGCCCATCCTAAAAAGTCCAAAAATAAATATCATTTTGGCTGGTAGGTGTACAATGTCTTTCTAAATATTATTGGAAGGTGTACAATGTGTTTACCGGAATCTCTTCGTCTGGCAATTTCCTTTTAGTAGGTGGCCTTGCCTTTGTTCTTTTGGTCATTGGTGGAAAAAGCTTAACCTTTAACAATTCAGGGGGAACTTGTATATCCCTTAGATTTGGAACCGCTAGTATGACTCTTTTTACAGTTTCAGCCCATTGTGGCTCACATGGTGTTTTGAAACAAACATTTTGTACTCCATGTTCCAAAAAGAAGCAACGAGAATGGTGTGTCGGCATGGCAGCCCGAGCATCTGGAATTCAAGGCACGAGCAAGTTCATTTTTTCAGATCAACATGACACCAGTATCCACTTGGCTTGTGTGCAACTTCAAATTCTCAAATGGAACATGGGAAAACTAGAAAGCCCGTAGATAAAACTTATTGTTCCACGATTTTTTTCTATTTCCTTTGGAATATATCCCTGCATTTTACTGATCTCGCAGTGTCTTCTCTCATGCTATCTACTTAACATCTGTCGAATGAATTCTAGCAATGCCATTATAGGACTATCGCGCGTTGGCAAAAGGACATTATTCAAAGATTCAACTATGTTTGAAGTCATCAAGTTATATTTCTTCCCTTCGAAATGTGAACGTTTCCATAACTTGGTGTCTATTTTACCAAATAATCCTAACATGTCCAATCCGTTTAAGATTTATAAGTTATAGAGCTTCTCAAATTCAGAAACTTTGAAGGCTTATTTTGTCCTGCCAACCATATCCAATTGTTGCAGTCCTTTGTACTTTCCTTCCACATTTCTCTGCAGGTGTACGAGGCAAATGTCATTTTTTGCAAGTGGATACCATACATCTTTATCTGCAAATATCGAGCACATCTATCCTAAATTATACTTATTTCACTATTGTCTTCTACAATAATAGATAACCTCTCGAAAAAACACTTCCAAGAATCCAAGTTCTCGCTTTCCACTACTGTGAAGGCAATAGGGAATACATGGCTATCTGCGTCTTGCCGGCTAGCACCTTAGCAAACACCGTTTGTATTTGCCAAACATATGGGTGTCGTCCACCACAAAGACCTTCCTAAAATGCTTCCACCAATCGATACATGTCTTAAGTAACATGAATGCATACTTGAACCTTGTCTTCCATTCTTTATCAATTTTGGTTTCAATATGGGTGATTGTTCTAAGATTTCCGTATTTAAGTACGTGGAAGTACTGTGGTAGCAACTTGTAAGACATCTCCCATGTTCCTTGAGAAAATGCAATTCTAGCTCTTTTGTTTTCCAAGCTTTCCAGTAAGTGCATGTATACTTGAATTTCATTCGCAGTACTTCAGGAAGTTTCATAGCACGAGGTCCACAAAGGAGTCTTTCATATTTTTCATGTTTTTGTACTGCCCTAGAACATCAGACGGACATACATGTGCCAGTTTTACTGTTCTAACCAGATACGTAGGAGAATCACCGTGTTGCTTCGCCATTACCCTCCAAGTACACTGTTTATCAACGCATTTCGTCGTGATGAAGTGATTTGCATGCCTGAACTTGAACCTTTACACCTTCACAAGTGCATAGATCGCCATCATTAACTTGAATTTTGATTTTTCCTTAAACATCCTTCCAACGTATATATCCGAGTCCTCACTGTTGTAGTTGATGTCCTGCGGCTGGAAACCGGTTGCTTCCATATCATTAAAAAAGGAACTACATCATTATATTCATATATTTCCGAAACTTGTATCCCTTTCATGAATGCTTCCCACCCCTTAATGTGGGTAACATGAGGATCAACAAAATGATCATCATCGTCGTTCACACGTTTGTGTTTGTTGTTATTTTGGGGTGGCGTTACCAAAACAACATCACCACTTCTGCCGGTATGTTTCTTCACCGTACCACAACTAACGGTTCGAGAGGTATAAACTTGTATCCCTTCATGAATGCTTCCCCACCCTTAACTTGGGTAATAGGAGGATCAACAAAATGTTCATCATCGTCGATTGCACATTTGTGTTTGTTGTTATTTTTGGGTGGCATTACCAGAACAATAACACCACTTCCACCGGTATCTGTTCTTCACCGTACCCATAGCTAATGTTCGAGAGGTATATATATAATCATTTATTTCATCTGCGTAGTCTTTTAAACGATTCCTCTTGCAATGCTGATTGTTTGATTTAGATCCACCTGTAGCACTTGACACCGGTTTTTGAAACCCTTGGCATCTACCACCCCTCGAACCAAAACGCTGACGACCGTTAAGATCAGACCGTCCACCACTCTGTTCTTTCACTGGACCTTCATCATCATCTTTATCGTCACCTGTCATACAATCTCTTTGCACAAAATCATCACAGTAATAATAGTCATAATCATCATCATCATCTTCATCTTCTCCCACGTCATCATCCTTATCTTTTCTCTAGTCCACTTCCATATCTCCACAAGCTACATCAATGTCATCTTCCTTGTTTTTTGTTTTGTCCACTTCCATTTCTCCAAAAGTTGTTTCAACGTTGTCTTCCTTATCTTTTTCCTTGTCCACTTCCATATCTTGCTCGTTATTCTTTTCCCTATCTTGTTCTTTACAGTTTTGTTGAGGCACAATGGTTGAAGCCGAATTACCTGAACAACCTGCTTCAACAGCTTCTTTAATCTTATCTTGATCCTTAGACTTTTCATGCACCAGATTTCCCGTCTCTGAGTTACTTCCATAAGCTGCTTCAAGTGCTTTTACGTGCCTCAATAATAGTTCATCCTCATCAACCATACCAACGGATGCACTGATTTGCGATACATTAACTCGTTCAGACCTTAGAAATATAATTTATCCTCCAACAATCTCCCTATATGTCACGAAGACATTAACATATTTGTCTGCCTTGTTAAGATCAGACCGTCCACCACTCTGTTCTTTTATTGGACCTCCATCATCATCTCTAACGTCACCTGTCATACAATCTCTTTGCAAAAAATCATCACAGTAATAATAGTCATAATCATCATCATCATCTTCATCTTCTCCCACGTCATCGTCCTTATCTTTCCCTAGTCCACTTCCATATCTCCACAAGCTACATCAATGTCATCTTCCTTGTTTTTTCTTTTGTCCACTTCCATTTCTCCAAAAGTTGTTTCAATGTTATCTTCCTTATCTTTTCCTTGTCCACTTTCATATCTTCCTCGTTGTTCTTTTCCCTATCTTGTTCGTTACATTTTTGTTGAGGCACAATGGCTGAAGCCGAATTACCTGCACAACCTGCTTCAACAGCTTGTCCAATCTTATCTTGATCCTTAGACTTTTCATGCACCAGATTTCCCGTCTCTGAGTTACCTCCATAAGATGCTTCAAGTGCTTCTACGTGCCTCAATAATTCTTCATCCTCATCAACCATACCAACGGATGCACTGATTTTCGATACAATAACTCGTTCAGACCTTAAAAATATAATTTATCCTCCAACAATCTCCCTATATGTCATGAAGACATTAACATATTTGTCTGCCTTGTGAAGATCCCTAAAGATTTTGTACTTAGTTTCGGTTGTTATCTTAACTGGTACATTCCCTTTCCCAATTATATCAGTCTCTCCATCATAAAGCCAATAGCACATATCAATTGACATTTTCGTCCCCAACAGACTATACTCTTGAAGAATACTATATTTCAGCATCTCAACGCCTCTAATTCTCGAGCAATCAAGTGCTCTACCCATTCTATCATTATCTATTTTGAAATCCCAAGCACCATTATCATACATAATCCACTGACCAGCCATAAATATATTGTATGAATTAGAGACACCTACAATCCAAAAACAAGTTACCGTTATAGATACTTGCAAAGAAACCCACAATTTAACTCACTATTGTGTACATTAGGGAGATGAAAGTTTACCTTTGCTAATTCTGTTACCGATTTGCTTCCATTTACCAACTGCATTTGCGACACAGCTCGTCCCTCCATGATTATTATCCATCACTATCATGTTTGGTGGATGCATTGCTACGAAGTCAGACTCACAACATCTCTTCTATTAGGGTTTCGTAATGTTATCCACTAGTCTTTATTAAGTCTTGCTATTACCACTTAAGCACAACCAAATCTTAAGTTTATTAATTTAATCACCTAAAACAATCTTCCACTTTTGGCGAGAAACTCAGCTAATGTATAGCTTATTAATTTAAGGTTTTTACTAGTCTAGTTCTTACAATGATAACTCGTTGGGTCACTTTTCTCGCATGTGTGGATAAGTTTTCGAGTCTCTGTCAGCAAGTCTCTCGGTCATTTTTTGCGAGTCATTAGGGTAATTTATGGGGGTCAAATGGCTGAGTTAGTGGGTCAAAAGGCTACAGTTGTCACCAGATATTTCTCTCTCCATATAAGTATGCAATTGACAAATAAACTCTTGGGTTGACCTATATTAACTATATCAAACTTAACGCAACCCACACTTAAAATGGACTCTATTTTAGCAGTAATTTAATATATATAATTATTTTAATATAACTTTAATAATTAATAAATTAATTTGTATATTAGATATATAATTATGCTTATTATTTTTATTAAAATATTATTAAAAAAAATGTTAGAAAGATATTCCATGTCCTTCCATTTACAAACGTTAAAATCATAATATATATAACTTATATTTATATAACATAATAAAGTATAGTTATATATTTTAGATTATAACATAACTATATGATATGTGTTATCTAAGATGAAAATAAATTTATAAGTATATATTTATTTATTTGTTTTGTTAAAGGGGTTAACCAACTATACAATTTTAATAAACATTTTTTGAAAATTGAGTTTCATATTTAGATTATTTTTTAATAAAAAGTACAAAACAATTTTTGAAAACTAAACAGAAAATAGCCCACCAAAGATCCATAATAGAGTCGATTACAATCCTAAAAGGGAGTAGAAAGTCCAAAAACAGCGGCCCAATACCAGGGGAAACCCTAGCACCGCACCATCTAACCTCTACTTGAGGTGCCACCACGACGTAGAAAAAGACCGACCATCGACTCAACCACCACCTAGCTCTTTGGCGGTTGACAGGCCACCAAGAGAAGTGCGATGTCACCGCAGGCGAAGTACTACGAGAGGGTGTTTACCTTAAAGAGCGCAATGGCAGAGGAAGGAGACAGAGCATATCTGTCCTAGAGCTTTAGCCTGAGATCAGCCACCACTAGCTCTACGTTCAAGTATCCCCGCCGTCCTTCAAATTAGGGTCTTACTAGACAGAGCCAGAGGGTCTGGCAAACTCCGCTCCAAAGAACTCCACTACCACCTCCACACCGACCAATGAGAGATCCGCCTCCTACACCTGCAAAAACAAACAGTGAAAACCACGAATGGCCAGACAAACAACCTGAAAAAGCAAGAAACCCTTGAGGAAGCAAGAAATGGGAGCCTTCCTCATAGATCTGGAACCGTAGAAGAACCACAGTCTCCAGAGAACTCCAAACCAAAACATTCAAGCCAAAACATCTAGGCTCGCCACCAGATCCGCTCAGATTTGGACATATATCATGAGAAGAGACACATGGGAAAAAAAAAAGAAAAGGAATTAAAACATGGTGAGGCACCCCTTACCTTCACCGACTGGAGTGGCCAGCAACCGGAGGGGTGGAACGGTGCTCGAAAATTTTGTGATCAGAGAGAAAAGAGAAAGAAGAAAAGAGCCATCTTTAATAAACATAATTATATAAGGAAATGAATGTATCTACACCAATAAGTTGATGATTCTAATTATATAAGAGAACAATCAGGTAATCGTGGTATGTATTCAACATATATTTTAATAGGTTTTTGTGAATGACAATGATTATTTGACTTTATTGAAATTTTATTTCATAAATTTTCGTAAATGAGGATGGATTTTCGTCACTGTCGAAAGAATTTTAAGATAGATTGATATAATATTATTTAAAATATTGATAACATTGCTTTATATTAATTGTGAGAGATAATAAACTTTAGGGTTCCACCTAGGGGTGAAACATTCGGGTACCCATCCAGATTCGGATCTATTAGGGTTTTAAATTTTCAGGTAGAGATGACAATTGGGTCTTCCTGTCACGGCCCGACCCGCTCTGCCACGGGTTCGTGTTATTTGGATTTTTGCGGGTTGGATTCGCGCGGGCTGCAGTCTGCAAAAAGTGTGACCAAACCCACCTTGCATATTTTATGGGCCTTAGTGGGCCAACCCGCGAAACGAGTATATATTATGGAATGTGTTCCATTGTTTTCTAGGTGTTCATGTAAAGGTCAGAACTTAATATTTTCCACAGTTGAATTCTTCTGCTTTGCTTCTCTTTCTCTTTTTTTATTTAAACAATAGTATTTGATAGATAAAGACAAAACACAAAAAATTAAGAAAGCATTCTACAAAAAAAAGAGAAGATTTTTTACAAAACTCCAAACCACAAAAACTGATGTGCTCCCTATTGGAATTCCAACAACTTAAGTTATACATCATCAGGCGACAATAAAATTGTTTCTATCCCATTGAAAGTTCACCCCAAACAAAACCTAGACAATAACCATTAAAATCCAAGACTAAGTACTAGGATAAGCGAAGTAATGCAAGTCTAGAACTATTTCTTTGATGCACAAACAACATGGCATAAACATCACACTACATGACTGAAAGTAGGGACAAAGGTCTTTTACATTTGCATGAATAGAAAACATCAAAACGAAGTCTAAAATACATATGTACTCAAGGTGTGTTTTCGTTTTATCTCATGTGGTGCAGATCAAAGACGAAGAGAAGATGGAAGAACTATCGAAGCTCGAATTTTAATCGCCGGAGTTCCACCGGTTGTGTCAGTAAGATCGCATCCGAGTCATTGAAGGTCTTCTTTTTTAACCATGGACTTATTGTCTCCTAATCAGATCTTTATCATCATGTATCAGATTCTTAGACCGGGTTTAGAGTAGGTATATGAACGGCTTATGAGAGAAGGCGGATAGTGTAACCATCGCAGGACCCATTCCAAATCAAGTTATATTAACGGCTTTAATTTTTCTTATTAGCATGCTTTATTTGAGCAGTATTAAAAACATAATTTTTAGCTAAAATCAAAAAACTAAAAATATTGTCTGATGTGTGAGTTAAAAAGAACTCAAGAAAATATATAACTAACTAGTTATAGGGCCGAAAAAATGTTGTCGCCCAAGGGTCTCTGGTAAAGTTAAGCCGGCCTTGAATAGGTAAAATCACGTCAAACAATCAGCATCATATGATGGAGACTTGTGCGAATAACAACGAAAAGGGTTTCGATTTGGGTTGGAAATATGAAATTGGTTTGAAGGGAGATTGGACGCAGAGAGCCACCATTGATAAACACATGTGAACGAGATCAAACAAAAGCAGAGATGAAGCAAAACATATATAATACAAGTCTACTCTGTATTTGTTTTTCAACCTGTCTAGTCAGTATTATAAGGTGATTCAGCAGGTGACTCAGTTACCTAGTCATCACTGATTATTTTCAGCGACTTATTAGCTAGGGTATTTATGTTTGAATTTGTTCAGAGTGTGTGAATGCTTTAGCTTAATGCAAAAATAGAGGTCTGAAATTTCCATCAGCCCATAGTTCCGATACGAATATGCCTTTCCATCCCGCATAGTGTTATGTTCTGTATCGGGATAACTAAAAATACATTAAAAAGGATGTATTGAATCTGAAATTTGAAGTGATTTGATTTTTAATGAGTTTTTAGATGATTATAAGTGAAAATGAAGAATTTAAGGTGACTTTTATTAAACCACTCCAAAATCTCATTTAAAACTATGAGATTAATTTTTTATTTTTATAACTAACAAATTACTCTCAAACACTCTAGAAATAATTAAAACCTCTAAAATCTCGAACTTAAATTTTGTTCAATAACAGTAGATTTCAAAGTGTTTTATGAAATGACAAGTTCAATAACACTAGATTTTAAAATGTTTTTTAAAATTCACAATTGAATAACAGTGGATTTATCATTTAATACACCCCTAACATTTAAGTCAAAATACAAAATAAGGGTCAGACAATGCGTTGAAACACTGTACTACAAAAGCTAATCAAACAAGAGCTAAATATTGAGAAAGCCCGGTTTCAAACTCATGAATTTCTCCTGCTGTTCACTTATCATATTCATCCTTTTGACTTCCTTTTCCCCACCAACTCCAGTTTCTGAGTCATTGTCAGATTCATCATCTGAGTCATCACTATCTAACACAATAATATCCGGACAACATGTCTTCAGATTAATTGATATATCAGATCCCTTAAAAGGCGTTTCTGAAACATTATCCGCAGCATCTTCAAGTTCCGATGTTTCTTCATCAGAATCATCATCGTCATCCAACAGTATAATTACCTGATCTGGGGAGACACATGCTGGCTTTGAATTTGACACTTTGACCTCTTCATTTGCCTGCAGATTCTCAATAGATTGGTAATAACCGAGTGATCCAAGCTTTTTTCAATCTCTACGTAAATATTACTTCTCACCTTGTTCTCAATTCCAAACTTCCTCTTTGAAGGTAAAGCTCCAAAACCACCGCTTTGTTCCTTTGAAACATCCACGCTAACCTAACACCAATATTCTAATTACTTTTTGTGTCCTAGATTTGGAAAACGACAATTTATAACAGAGGTTCACCTTTCCTGAACCATACAAGCCTGTGGTCCTGACCCCGCCGATGTTATTTTCAACCTGCAAAAACTTCTTTGAACTCACAGAAGAAGCTACAACAGCTCCTGTGCATGTT
The DNA here is from genome assembly GCA_905132765.1 of Moricandia arvensis. NCBI lineage: Eukaryota > Viridiplantae > Streptophyta > Magnoliopsida > Brassicales > Brassicaceae > Moricandia > Moricandia arvensis. Next base: position 127,573 of record CAJHQP010000611.1, on the reverse strand, counting down.
TCCTCAATGGTGCTTTCAATATTCTTCTCAAAGACCTAAGAACCCATAGCGAAAGTAGAAAACAAATCATGATCTCAAGGTTATGCACCACCAAACTACTAGGAATTTGGATTAGTGACCGACATTTGAACGGTACAGGATTTAGATCCTAATAAACCTCTAGATTTAAAAACTGTTTTTTTTTATAACTTATCAATTTAATCAAAGCAAACTTCTAGTTCAAAAAGCCAATTGCTTTTCGAAAGGCACATACTCCCAACTGAAACCTTAATTTCAGAAATACATAATTTCATTCCAAATACTCTATCAAGCAACACTGCCATAAGCCACAGCAGGATAGAAAGCAAATACACTTTTTGTGTTAATATAAACAGAAAGAACCCTAAGAGAGTACTAATAACAATTCGGAACAATATAAATGTCTTACCGTTCCAGGATGCCATGTTTTTAAAGATTGAACAACTGGCTCGAATGCCGCTGCTTTTTGCATTGATCGCCTGATGACACTGATCACCGCTTCAACATTCCGCTCGATGTAAGGAAGCTTTGACTTTAACAGCCGTCGCAACTTTCCCACATTAATTGGCATCTCTTTCGCTATTATTATTAGTTATAACAAATCAGACCAAGTCAGAACCACTTATTTCCAACCTAAAAGAAAACATATCCAAGAACCTGGATATGCGGAAGTAAAATATCTACCTATTTCAAGAAGAGTTTTATTTGGTAATACATAACCAGTGCTCTCATCGTCTGCTCGTGCAATCTTATCTCGCCATTCACAAAGCCCCTGCAAGGCAGCAACTATTGTGTAAGCTCCATATGATAATATGATGAAGAATTCCTTGGCTGTGTGCAAGTTGAGAAAATACCGCAACAATGGCAAGTTGAACCGCATTGAAATTAGCTGCATAAACCCTGCCCAAACGGAAACACATACTAGATATTAGTTTAGGTAGCCATGTCAGGCACGAGGGTAAGATCTAACTGGGAACTGCACTTACCATAAAAACCAGAAAATGATTAAGGGATAACCAAAAACATGTACAACAGGCAACCAATAAAACTAAGCGTATATTTTCTTTCATGAAGGGGGCAACAAGCAACGAACCCATAAATGTGAAGATACGAACTCTCAGTCAGAAGTTCTTTCTCATATAGTTGCATGCACACATCATAGCTGCGCTTGTAAACCTGTTAACACCAGCAACTTCGTCAAAATAATCATCCAAAAAACTGAAGAAGGACACGATGCATCCACTGAAGGTAACAGAATACAGAAAGCAAATAGTAGATAGCAGAATACTGGTATAAGAAGCATATGCGAATAAAGTGATCTTGCAAATAGCTAATGATTATCACCTCTACCAGAGGGGAGTCAGGTTTCTCGCCTTCTTTTGCTACTGCGTGCAAATATATTCGCATTACATCATAAATGTACAAAAGATAATGTGTATCTTCTCTAGCATATCTGCCACCATATTAAAAAGTATGAGCACCACTCACCCATAACAATAATGACGAGAGACTAGAGAGAACAGAGAATATACTAACCTTGTCATTACATCTGGAAGGGGTCGTATTCTCCAGTCTGCATTTTGGTATCTGCAGACAATTGGGAAAATAGACGTTGAATGAAGATAGTGCAGTTCGTAAGAACAAAGGTTAACCAAGGCTGATTTATGAACCCACTGTTTATCTGCAACAACTCCACAATAATGTTTCAGAAGAAATTCAAGACTCTTTCTCTCCAGCTTTAACACCCTAGAGGCCTGAAAAATTCAAGATAATCGATATTCCCACAAAAAGACAGACGGAAAACAAAAAGCAGCGCTGAAGAGTGTTTACGAAGCCGAGTGCCTTATAACTAAAACTATCATCTCACAGCCACAAGAATGTTAAAAAAATTACTAAAAACCCCAGCCAAATTGGTGAATGCTATTCCAGGGTCGTGATAATGGACAAAATAACAAACGGTCAGAAAATTTCCATTTTTTTCTCCATTCGTCAACGTTACAACAATGTGTTTTGCTAAGGTGGTTTTTTGTGCCTACAAGAAACATGGCTTGTGAAGACAAACCACATCAGAAATCAAACCTGTCCTGTGTCAAAGAGATTGCAGACATATATTCCGAAGTCACGTTGAAGCCAAATAATATCTCGATCTGCTCCATGCATTACCTAGTTAAATTCAATTTCTTTATGTTGCAGTAGTTACGTACTAAGGGGTCTGTGAAAAGAAACTTTGGGCATTTTTGAGAAAACCTTTTTCTTTTTAGGGTCTTTGAAGATATCCCTGAGATAAGTACCAACGTGATCCCAAAGCTTGAATGTATCAACTATATAATCCTCCGTTCTGGTAGATATTTGCATCAAGCATGTTAGTCCTTGAAAAGATCTATACTGATTATGCTCCAGATCAACCTACAAAACAAACAAAACAATGAACTTCAGGTTAAGCAAGATATATCAAAGACAAACACAATCACTAACTCATAACATCTGTCTGTCTGTGTAACAAATTTAGTGGGGACAGACTTATAGGGAAAAGATAGAATCCCAAATCTCCCGTTCTCCTACCAAAAAATATAGAATTGACTAGCATATGGATAGTTCACATCCATTTTAGTTTCAGGAAACTTCCTACAGTTTACTGACTCAAACTCATAGCATAGTCAAACTCTTACAGCCTCCACTAGAAAAAGTCATGTTCCAACAATGCATTGCACATTGTTTTATATAAGAAAAGAAAAGAAAGAGGGAGATATTTACAGCAAACTCTTCAACACTAGACAATTTTGCAGCTAAATCCTTCAGATCATTGACTTCTTCAACAAGCTTGAATGGAGTTCCTTCCAAAGGGAGGGGATCAACAGGTTTCATCTCTGATATATTTTTATCAACAAAGTCCATAACTGAGAGTTTCTCCTGTAAAGTATTGCAAACACATTAAAATTCCGGATATTTTTTAAATGAATCAACCAAGAAAAACTATTTTTTCAGTCTCCAGATGTTAACTAACCAGTGGATGAATAAAGCCGAGATTGTTCTCCTTCTTCTCCAACCAAACATGCTCAAACGGTACATTTGCGTTGTTTACCAAAATCTTATACTCCTCCTGAGGCTTCTTTATGGTTGCTATGTGGAACGAAACCTTTGCCTTTCCATGTTTCGAATCAATTTCCTTCTTCTTTGCATTTTCCAGATACAAATCAAGACCCTCATCAACTCTCTGGAGAACTACATCGTTCAGGTCAACAAGCCAGTCATATGCATCATCTCCGACAATATCCCCTGAATATGTCATCGCTTTCCCACAGAACTGCGCCCAGCCACCTATCGTATTAAGAACACACTGCGAGCTCCCTGAAATCTCATCAATCGGACGCTTGAACTTATCGGAATTGTAGAGAAAATGGAAATCGTTATTCGCTGGAATTGCATGACAGGTAGAAGACAGCTTCGAGATATTTTCCGGGAGAAAACCATCAATCAACGCCTCCAGAGATTTCAGCCCCGGTGAATCGTCGGCTGCCATGTGAACGGTTTGAGATTTTGGATTTCACTGCTTATTAGCTTAGGGTCGCCACAGGAGGAAGAAAATCGGACTTTTAACTCAAGTAGATTGTTTATCCGGCTACGAGCGGATTGTGTCATATAAAATTTTAATTTAATTTCATGATTTTCAGGGTTTTAAACAAATTTAAAGCTTTACTGTCATGTAATATTTCTTTATAACATTTACACATATAGGGGTGTTAGCGGAAACAACATTTATAATGATTGTTAAAATTTTAAAAGTTTTTAATTATTGGCAAATGGATTCTAACATTCTTGTAAAATCAAGTGTTATTGGATTGATGATTCTTCAATGACATATAAAATCTATTGTTATTCAAAAAATTTTGGTTTTAAAGATTCTTAATTCCATCAAAATCTTGTGTTATTAGGATTTAAATTCTTAACATTTTAACTCATAAAACAACTCTTTCAAAATGTTGCATAAAGATTCTCAAAATCATTGTAATATAATACTTTCAAAGATTTTTTAAATATGAAAAACTCATTAAAACTTTTATAAATTTAACAATTCTCTTGAGTTTTAAAATCAATCAAATCTATAATTTATTCTCACCAAAACTAAAACTACAAACAAAAATAGAGATGAATGAGAGACTTTATTTTTCTAATCACACTATGCACTATACAAACACTAAATATATATATAAAATGGAAAATTATGAACACAACAGCACTTGTTGTTAGTGAAATTGAAAGACATATTTTGTTCCTTCCATTTTGATTTAATTTTCGTTGTAAAGTAAAATTTATCGTTTTAAAATAAATGTTGTTTTATAATTTCAATATAAAATTTATTAAATTTCTATGTTATTCTATTTTATTATTGGTTGAAAGGTGGTTAATAATGTTTTTTATTTTGAAAATATGCAAAATTAAATATTTTCTTAATATGTGCGTAAAAATCTAAAACGATAACTAAAACGAAACGGATGTACTATTAAAAAGAAATACCTTAGTATAGTCATAAAAAGTTTTTATTACAAAATAGTCTCCAAAAAATGACCAAAATAAATTTTATTAAATGATATAAATATTCATTAATATCTCTAAGGTTAAGTAATCTATACTTAGGTTTTAGAGTTATGAGGTAGGATTTTGTGTGGGTTTTAAAATTTTTCTAAAAATTAAAAAAAAAATTCTAAAATAAAAAGATTATTTCGGTCATTTTCCTTTTTGAATGCTATTTTAGTGACAAAAAAAATTAAAATAACTATTTTTAATATTTTGACAAAAATTGTATATGATCATAATAAATCAAGCCAGAACAATAAATATTTTATAAGACTAAAATAGATGTAAACGTTAAAATTGTTAACCGTTACTATGCATCATTTTGTGTGGTTTATTCATGCTTATCATTTTGTCTGAATTTTTTCTCCAACCTATAGATCGAACATAATACCAAAAGAAGCTTATTTTCAAATGGTAAGATGAATGGAAACTAACGCAAATATTTTTCTAAAGATAAGTCATTAAACAAATTGTAATACTTCGAGTTGGGACACTTGTTGTTTGTTACCTTCGTCACTAAAAAAAGAAACTATTTCCAGATCTCTATCACCACAAATCATATCAATATTAGAGAAATCAATTTCACGTAAACTAAGCGACTTTCAGACTACAAAAAGTTCGTGTGTTTCATGAGATGTTTTTGAACTGAAGTATACATGACAAGCAAATCAAGAACTGAGGGAAGTCTACATCTCAATGTTTAATGAAACCAGATACTTGAAGCTAGCAGGCCATTGAACTCTATAATACTTTTCAGGCGTACATACCAGGGAAAAAACAAAACGTAAACCAATTCATGCGTCGCGTAGAGTGCAAAAGAGCTCTTACTCCGCCACTGATGTGTGTCCTTTTGAAGCAACAATCTCCTCGAGATGTCTCCAGGGTTCTCAGTTCATTTTGCTGATCTTCTTGAAAAATATTCTTGGAAATATTCTCGATTTGTATCAAACAAAACCTTAAGAACGTTCTCTGTAAAGTTCTTCACAGCGTGATTCCAAATGGCTACTAACTTTTTTCTTCACAGAAACACTATCGATAGAATGATTATGATGTTTTGTGTCACCAAACTAATGACATGATATTTGTTCCATAATTACAAAGCCCTTTCGCTACCTACACACACAAAAGCAGTAAGTTTATGAAACAATTCAAGGCTCAACCAAATACCGTAAGTGATACAACCACCTCTAACTAATTTTCGTTAGAAAGTGAGAACAGCTCTCGCATTGAGTTGAAATTTATTTTATTTACAGTTATGTCACTTATAACTCAACTTTACTCATATAGGTGTTCAAGTTTCTATGATTCACGGATTCTTGCACCGATGTTCTTGACCAATTATTAATAATATATCTAACTATTCTCTCATCTTGTGATCATGGTTCGAGCCTACAATCTCAAATAGTTTATAACTGTTCTCTCCTTCATTGGTGTCAGGTTACTTGACAGAGACTATAGGTGTTAACTCGTACAAAGGCTAATATGAAAGAGGAATCTGGTTATGTACCTTGTGTAGGATTGACGGCTGTGTAAACATTTATCTAATTTCTATAAATTAATAATCAATGTAAGAAAAAAGTGTGTACTTTACAAAAGAGGAGGGATTAATACCTTCTTTTTGGTCTTGCTTATGATAGAGTTTGATCACCGGAATGTACACAAACTCGATCTACACGAAAGCAACACTTTATTGAATCAATTTGAATCAACGAATACACTTTGTATCTAGAAACCGATTGAGATTCGATGGCTTAACCCATACGAGATCTCCTCAAGACTCTCGTCTCAATCTCCAAATACAAAGCTACCTTTACAAATGAACTCTCACTCTTATTTAAACTCCAACGACTCTAACGGCAAACCCTCCGTTTACCACAGAAGCTTCTATTCTTTAAGACCCGCTGGACGAAACAGAGGTTTCATTTAAATCTCCTTTCCTCTGTTCTTCCCGCTCTAAGCTCTTCTCCTTCTTCTTCCTTCGCACGTAACGATACTGAGGCTTATCAATACCCCCGTTTCGAAACGAAGCTTGTCCTCAAGCTGGAAGTCAGGGTATTGCGCACGAAATTCACCATAAAGGACCCAAGTGTTCTCCGACGAAGGCAAAGATTGCCATTTCACCAACAACTCCAAAGCGCCTCCCTCAGTATAACGAGTATCCAACACAGTTTCCGGAACAATCTCAATATCAACGAGTCCCGAAGGAAGGATAGGTAATGGGAGAACCTGATGATGCGCACCAAGGACTGCTTTAAGTTGTGAAACGTGGAAAACAGGGTGGATCTTAGTTTCCGTAGGAAGAGCCAAACGGTAAGCAGCCTTTCCCACGCGTTCCAGAACTTCATATGGTCCGAAGTATTTAGCGGAGATTTTCTGACACACACGTCTAGCCACAGAGTTCTGACGATACGGCCTGAGCTTCAGATAAACTTTCTCCCCAACTGCAAACTCCACATCCCGGCGATGTTTGTCAGCGTTGTTTTTCATTAGTTGTTGAGCATGGATCAAGTGTTGTTTAATGCTGACTAACATCGCATCTCTTTCCAGCAGCATGCTTTCCAGATCAGCGTTTTTTGTAGAACCAGACTCAAAGCGCAACAATGCGGGTGGGTCTCGACCATAAACCACTCGAAAAGGTGTTGTGTGGAGGGAGGTATGATATGAAGTATTGTGCCATAACTCAGCCCAACAAAGATACTTGTACCAGGTACGAGGATGAGAGGAAGCAAAACAGCGTAGATAGGTTTCCATGCATCTGTTAAGGACCTCGGTCTGACCATCCGTTTGAGGATGGAAAGCCGTACTAAACTTCAGAGTAGTCTCAGCCAAACGAAAGAGCTCCTTCCAAAAAGTACTGAGAAAGACCTTGTCTCTGTCCGAGACGATAGAGCGTGGGAAACCATGTAGCCGTACCACTTCACTGATAAACTTCTTGGCGACATCGATAGCTTGGTATGGATGTTTAAGACCTATGAAATGTGTATATTTGCTTAAACGATCCACCACCACGAAGATGACATTATACCCTTGAGAAGCCGGGAGTCCTTCCACAAAATCCATTGATAGATCCTCCCAAATAACCGCTGGAATAGGTAGTGGTTGGAGCAAACCCGCTGGACTCAATGTTGAGTATTTGTGTGTTTGACACACTTGACAATTAGCAACATATTGCTGAACCGATTTCAACAAACCTTCCCAATGAAACCACCTTTGTATCCTCTTAACCGTCTTTAGCACACCAGAATGTCCCCCTTGTAGACCATCATGACACTCATGCATAATTGTGGTGATGAAAACAGAATCCTTCGGAAGGACTAATCTGTTCTTATACCACAGCTTATCTTCGCGTATAGAGTACCCTTTAACCAACTGACCCTCGCGTAATCTCTGCATCAGAAACTGCAACTCCTGTGACTCTGAAATTTCCTTATAAACGTCCTGTATCATAAGAGAAGCCGGAATGGTGATGGCAAACAGAGTTGTTCCCACTCCCTGCAAAGAGAACTGTTCAATTCTGGAAAGTCCATCCGCAGCTTTGTTCTGTATGCCCGGTTTATAAACTATATCAAACTCATAACCCAATAGCTTGATCAACCATTTCTGATACTCCATGCTGACCTCTCTTTGTTCCAACAAGAACTTGAGACTTTTCTGATCTGTATGAACCACGAATCTTCGTCCCAACAAGTAGTGCTTCCACTTCCGTATCGCCAATACTACTGCCATCAATTCCCTTTCGTAGATCGGTTTTAACTGTTCTCTCGCGGACAACCCATAACTGAAGTAAGCAACCGGACGACCCTCTTGCATCAATACAGCACCCACACCGAATCCTGATGCATCACATTCCACCACAAAGGTTGTAGTGAAGTTTGGTAAGGCTAAAACCGGAGCAGATAACATAGCTTTCTTCAAACCGTCAAACGCAGACTGTGCTAAAGGTGACCAGGTGAACTTATCAGTCTTCAGTAGGTCTGTTAAAGGACGAGCCAAAGTACCATATCCTTTCACAAACCGTCTGTAATATCCTGTAAGTCCCAAAAATCCCCTGAGTTGTTTGATGTTCTTAGGAGTAGGCCAAGCTTTCATTGCTTCTGTTTTTGATCCATCAGTCGCAACCCCTTCAGCAGTAATGACATGACCCAAATACTCTACATGAGACTGAGCAAAGAGGCATTTCTTCTTGTTTGCATACAGCTTGTGACCCTCAAAAACTCGTAGCACCTCCGTCAAATGTAACACATGATCTGCTTCATTCTTACTATAGACCAAAACGTCATCAAAGAAAACCAAGACAAATTTACTCAGAAATGGTCTGAATAAGTCGTTCATCAATGACTGAAAAGTGGATGGAGCATTAGTCAAGCCAAATGGCATGACTAAAAACTCATAATGGCCATCGTGAGTCCTGAAAGCAGTCTTGTGTATGTCCTTCTCTTCCATCCTTATTTGATGAAACCCAGCTGTAAGGTCCATTTTAGAAAAAACCTTGGCTCCATGCAACTCATCCAGCAACTGGTCAATCATAGGGATAGGATATTTATCGGCTACTGTCGCTTGGTTCAAGGCTCTATAGTCCACGCAAAATCTCCATGAATTGTCTTGTTTCTTAACCAAGAGCACAGGACTAGAGAATGGACTTCTGCTTGGTCTAATATGTCCCTTTTGCAACATCTCATCAACCATCGTTGACATTGCTTCTTTGTGGGCCTGCGGATATCGGTAAGGCCGAACATTAATTGTTGTAGTTCCTGCTTTTAGCGTTATTGCGTGCTCTCTTCCTCTTATGGGTGGAAGGCCTTGAGGTTTGGCAAAGACGTGTGCGTATGTAGAAAGAACATTGGAGATACTAGCTGGTACTTCAGGTAAAACGATATTTTGCTGTTGCAAGTTACACAACCATGGATCATCAGATGACAAGTTCTGGAATGCTCCTCCCAGACGATGAAGAGCAATCTCCCCTGTTAATGTAGCTCGTCTGCCCTTGTACCAGAAACTCCATTCTTGAGTGATCCAATCTATTTCGCACTTCCCCAAGGTGCGGAGCCATTGTACTCCCAGCACTAAGTCAACTTTTCCCAGATCCAAAGAGATGCAGTCAATCAAAAATTCCAAACCTTGCAGCTCCAACTTGATACTTTTACAGACTCCTCCGGCTTTGATTGTCAAACCATTACCGAGCAGAACTTGTAGCTGGGAGTTAGCTGAGACAGGTAAGCCAGTTCTTGAAGCGAACTGAGGAGTAACAAAGTTATGGGTGGCGCCACTATCGATCAACACAACCACTCTGTTCCCCTCCAAAAGCCCTCTCAACTTAGTTGTAGTAGGTGAGTCTATCCCTAAATAAGCGTTCAGAGATATCTCCATCAAATGAGGAGTCTGAGCGGCTTGTAGGATAGGTTCTTTTAAGTCAGTTTCCTCATCATATGTGTCTTGTAACACCTCCACTTCAAATTCATCAGTCAGCATCAGAATCTGTAATTCCGGATTGGCACACACATGACCTCTGGACCAGCTAGTTTTGCATTTAAAACACAGCTTTAACCTCTTCAACTCGGCTAATTCCGCTGGAGATAAATGTAACCGTGGCCTCTGAGGTAAGTTCTTGTGCACTTCATGCTGTTTAGCTTTGTCCTCAGTTTGAGTTGTCAAAGCTCGGTGAGGAAACTGATTTTGTTTTTGTGATTTCTGATTGTGGTGGTATGTATCATTCTGTCTTGGATTCCCACGCTCCCCCATTACTTGACAGAATGTACTACTTTCCATCTTAACTACAGCAGCTATGTGGTTTCGTAGGCCTTTTGGCTCCTTGAGTTTAATGACCTCCTTCATTTCTTGTTTCAAACCGGTATAGAACTTGCTGAACAAGTTAGGCTCATCAATGCCCTTCACTTGAGTGATTAGTTCTTCGAAATCTCGCACATACTGGCGCACTGAACCCGTCTGCCGCAGAGCACACAGACGGTTGTGAGGTTCGTCGTCAATCAACTCAGCAAAACGTTCTAACATGCGTTGTTTAAAGTGGAACCAATTCTCAAAAGCTTCCTCATCTGATTCCCACAGATACCAGTTCAATACTTCGCCAGTCAAACTCAGAGATACCAATTCCAACTTTTCTTGTTCGCTGTATCTAGCTGCTCTGAAATACCGTTCAACTTTTCTAATCCAACAGTACGGCATCGATCCATCAAAAACAGGTAATTCGATCTTCTTCAGTAAGTTTTCACGGCTCATAAACATATCATTGTTCCGTCGATAACCTAGTGAGAGATCTCCGGACTCGTTTACAGAATCGTGTACCTGTTGTGGAGAGTTCGAAGGACCTGCGATATCCTTCCCGTGAGGTTTCGATGGTATAGAATTGGCTTCGATTCGTCCGATTGATGTCGCGATCCTTTGAAGATGAAGCTCGAAGGAACTGAGACGCGATTCGATTGACTCGAAATGCTCATCGGCTTTCTCGTTCGCCGCCGTGAGTTTCTCCCATCCACCGTAGATAACGTCGACTTTCTTCTCCATTTCATCCGCCGCACGTTCCAGATGATCCATGCGTTCATCGGAGCTGTGAATCCGTGCCATCGCGAGCTGCTCACCGCACCAATTGATAGAGTTTGATCACCGGAATGTACACAAACTCGATCTACACGAAAGCAACACTTTATTGAATCAATTTGAATCAACGAATACACTTTGTATCTAGAAACCGATTGAGATTCGATGGCTTAACCCATACGAGATCTCCTCAAGACTCTCGTCTCAATCTCCAAATACAAAGCTACCTTTACAAATGAACTCTCACTCTTATTTAAACTCCAACGACTCTAACGGCAAACCCTCCGTTTACCACAGAAGCTTCTATTCTTTAAGACCCGCTGGACGAAACAGAGGTTTCATTTAAATCTCCTTTCCTCTGTTCTTCCCGCTCTAAGCTCTTCTCCTTCTTCTTCCTTCGCACGTAACGATACTGAGGCTTATCAGCTTACTCCTTTGGCTGCTTGGCAGGCGGGGTCCGTTTCTCTGCCACATCAAGCTTTGTTTTCCTCACTGTTTCACAGACTTCTTGGTTGGTCATTACATCCCGAAGACCATCAATTGCTACTATTAGACAACTGTCTTCTCTTGTCCTTGGCATGAATGCAAATTCCGGCATCGGGATCACATATGGCTTCAGATAGTTGTCACCTGCAATATGGTGCAGAGGAGGAAAACACACCGAGGATCTAATATTTCTTAAATGCCAAGAAAAAAACTTTCACGGTATAATTCCAGAGATGTGCCAAAGATGAAATTAATAAGCCAACTCGCAAGACATTCATAGATCCATTGCTGATCATCGATAGAAATATTGTTCAGTGAGGCACCTCGACATGGCCAGACACCAAGTGCCCGACCCCCTGCCACAGTCTTAGAGGTAACAGCCTGAAAAACCCTATCAGTAGAAGCTTTGCCGATTTTATCCTCCAACATCACCATCGACAGTTAGAAACATCGAGTTAAGACTTTCCCCCATTGGACCTGCGGACCCTCTCCAATGTTCCTCTTACATAACTCGTATTTTATATGTTCGATCTTCAGCCAAAGCAAAATGGAGTCTATCTTGGCAGTAGTCAGCAACCTATAATACAATATATTAAAAATAATAGAGTTCAACGGTTCTTTCTTCTTGTTTCAGAGAGGTGGAACAACCTCCATTACTAAATATTTTAAACAAATATACCAAATGTACCCAATGTGCTAACCTATGAGAAAGAAACCACAAAATCATGATCACACACAACTCCGCAAAGGTTAGATATAAGGTTGTTCGAGTGAGATTGAGTTTGGTCTTTTTTATGTAAGATAAGCCTAGAGAAGTGGAACAGTGAACACAAAATACATCAGAATGATGAGGAATTGTGCTTGCTTCAAGAAACATGTTGAAGCTGCCACCAGAATCAAAGTTTTTATCAAAAGATCGTTAGTAACATGTTAAAATCTCTCGAGAACAAAAACTAAAGGACATGACAATTTTTAAGAATACGTGGAGTTTACTAATTGTGTACCATTTTCCATGGCAATATCTTCTTCTAAAGAAAAAGAAGAAACATGAGCAGAAACAATAAAAGATACTAAAAGTGTAATATCATGCTATAGGGAAGCATTTTTACCTTTTATCAAAAGTCCTTTATTTGATTTTTCCACGTCTGCTTTCTATCTTCTTCCTCATTTCTCTTTATGGCAGGTTTTATCATGAAGTCTCCTCAGTTTCATATCATCATACTTGAACTTGCTAAAACACAAAAAAAAAGAAACAATTTTGAAAATGAAAATGTATAATAACAGAACCAAAACTTTTGGAAGAGGAAAAGGCACAGAGGAAGCAATGTTCTTCAAGGGATGAATCAAAGAGAGAACAATATTTTTCCTCACAACAACCAAATGGTTCAGAGAAGTTGTGCAAGAGATTTCTTCGAAAACCTTACTTTTCTCTATTTTTTTCCTTCCCCATTAAAGACGATCTTAGCAAGCCTTGGGTCTCTTTCTCTCTTTGCTGGATCATAATTGCACAAAACCCGGCTTTCCTAGAACAAATCAGATATTTGTTTTCATGTTTCATGATAAGAGACAAAAGAAAACGCTCTACTATCAGTGCTTTTGAATCAAAGATTTTTACCGTGAACCCATCAAAGAGTCCCGGGGAGAGACCATTTATTTAACTCTCGCTTCTTCTTTTTTTCTAGAACGCTTCTGAACTTTTTTTTCATCCTACAACAACCAAAAAACACAATTCCAATTTCAAGAATCATAAATCCAGAAATAGGATTTATGAGAGCAAAACACAAAAATCGATTTCTAAAATGAAACTTCAGAAGCCTGAGTTAAAAAAAAAAGACACTAGGCTACGAAAGCAATTTTGCAGAGAAGGTGAAAAATAAAAAGAAACAGCAATCAATTGAGCCAAAAGGGAAACAGTTCAGAAGACGTTTTGCATAGAGAAAACAGAAACGATTAAGCCGATTAAATTTGAAGTCATTCAGTATATTAATGCGTTGACCTAAATGACGTGGGAAAAAATCCTCTTTCTTATTGGTCGATTTTTTAAACAACATGACATGCTTCTCCTTGGAGCATATTGCCTTTTTAGTATTAGAAGATATGCCATTTTGGCAAAAAAATCATTCCCCTTGTCCGTTACTTATTCGTAATACCCCTCATATAATTTACTACCAAAAGCTACCATTTCCTTTTCTTTTCCTTTATTTTATTTTCTTCTTTTCGCTTTCCTCATGCGATGGACCCCACTGAAACAACAATACACGTGGGTCTTTTCTTTTATTTCAATTTTTTTTGTTTTTTTTCTTTTTAATTTTTTCATTTTTGTAACAATGTCTTATTTAACATTTATCCATTCCTGTAAAATAAAAGATAAACCGTCACAAAGTTTGGGCTTGAGTTCAGATAAACTCACGAGTGGGCCTTTAGCCGAGCTTTACACCTCATCGGGCCGTTTTCTGACTTAGGCGTTTCTATGATTTTATCGAAAGAGCATTTCTAAGACGACGTCGTCTGAGAGTTGGGTTCTTTCGTATGGGGCGTGTGACTCTAGGTGTTTAGTTAACCGGTACCGTCTCATACGATCGACCCGATCATTTCTCGAGAAAACGACTTCTTTCGGAAAAGTTCCAATGTCAATCCTAATCGAGACGAAACATAGATAAGTTCAATAAAGCATCGAAAGAGAGAGTTAACGAGGACGAGGTGAAAATGGATTGATTGATCCGACTAGCCGAATGAGCGAGTCGGATTGCTCATGCCACCTAACTTTCTCGTTCGGCGAGTTGGTCGTGTGGATCCATCCAACTCGCCACACGGGCGAGTTGGTCGGCCCATGTGGCTTGATTTGCCCGTTCGACGAGCTGGACGTCTTGCTCGGCCATATTGCCCGCCCGGGGAGTTGGATGATCGAGTCTTCCAGTTGTTTCGTCATATTGCCGTTCGGGGATACATTTACCCGAGGTCTTTGGACAAACTCTTGCTGATGGCTCATTTGTGCAAACCGCTCCTTTGTGATAAGTCGAGATTTGACCACGATTTTTCCCGTTCCCCTTTTTCCGAGACATTATCCCTTTCTTTCACAAAGAACACATTTTCCCGGTAGGTTTCCGACGTTGATTCCGTCATAACCGATTTTGACCCCAACAATTGAGCCATATTCTTACTGAATTTCCAAGGATCAGCTCAATTAAAATCCACACCACGAGTGGAAACAAAAATCTGAACAAAAGATTATTCAAGTGCCAAAACCTATGGTAAGCTTCAATTTCGACCAGAATGTTCTTAATAATTACATGAAAGGATTAATATACTTGTCTTGCCCTAGAGGAAGTGAAATAGGTGCAGGAACCACATCAGATCTCACTGCCCAAGAGATAGCTTTCCAACTAGTTGAAGAACACTTTGTGAGTTTAAGTTTTATGCAATCTGTTTCCATAGTTTTAAACTCAGATACAATGCACTTGGTTTTGTGTTAAAGTTTTGATCCAGGAATCGCGAAGGCAGGAGAGTATATGTTAAGAGATCAGACGTTTCAAGAAAGGCACACAACCAGCCTTACTTGTGCAAAACAAAATGAAGAAGAAACTACAAGTAAAAGGCAAATCATACTTCAAATTTTTGATGCAATCAAAGTAAGTATGAACTTTACCTATTATGTTTATAGACCTCCAAACACAGATATAATGTACTTGATTTTTGTCCAGAATGTTAAGATCAATGCAGGTTGCAAAGAAGAAAGCTTCAAAGAGATCCCACCGGATAATCTTATGTTCCTAGGAGAATCAACTCCAAGGAAGATCAGAAACGTGGCCAACAAAAATTGGAAGAACCATCCACTCTAGGAGAGCTACAATGGCCATAACCATAGCAGAGGCGTGATCCTTTCACACCTTTTCAAAGAAGAGCCACCAGATGCAACATGCATCACCAAACTGAAATTATACCAAGGTAAAGTTCTAGACTCTCAGAAGACAATGCAACCTGACTTGCTCTATATTGGTGGAGGTTATACAGTTTTGAGGTCAAAAATTTTACAATGGGGAGGGAATGATGCGGCCATCAAACCAGTAGCTGAACCAGAGGTCAACCCAATGCCCTACTCAACCAGCCATTGCACCAATAAGGATATATGTGCACTAAAAATGCCATATCTTTCAAACTAAGAGGTTTTTAACCACGAGGCCAATTTTCATGGATTCTAAACTCCAGACGGAATCCAGAACATTTTGAAGCGGACCAAAATATTAAAGGACTAAGGAGTGATGAACTTTACAAAACAGAGGTTTCCAAGCCAAATCATATGCGAGTACCCGACTTTGAAAGAAGATTTAAGCGCCACAAAGATCCAGCCCGAGCTCAAACCAATCTTGGAAGTCAATAGAAGTTTTGCAGCTTTCTAGAAAGCCCAAGATCACGAGATTTGGTCAAGCAAATTAGAAGTTATGCTCATTTTTCCAAAACCGACCAAGTCGAGCAGTTTATGGAAAGATTGGACAATCTTTCGGTTTGATCATTTACCAACCAATCAATTCCGACCAGAAGACTTTCTGATCAAACCAAGACTTTCAGAAGACCATTCCAACCAATCAGGAGTCCATTCCATAATATTACCATGCACCAGAGATCATAGGATCAGGAGGATCCTCATTAACCTCTACTTGCCTTATTTGGAGTCTTGGGAATTAAAACTCCAACATCTCTTTTTCCTTGAGCTTGTGCACGACATCAAAAGATTCCAAGACATCCAGAAGGTCACAAGGAAGCTTTCTTATCCCTTTAAACCGTCCAGGTTCATGGTTACTCAAGCTCCTTTTCCAAGCCAAAATCCCTACAATCACAGCAACAGCTAGTTTCCAATTTTGTGCTTTATTTTTGATTTGTTTCCTTTCTTTTATTTTTAGAATGTTAGGACCATTGTATCTGAGCATTATATAAAACAAAGTAAAATTCAACCATTTTGATTTCCAAATAGCAACCGTTGTAGGCTCTATCTTAGACGTCTTTTATTTTGCGTCCTTGGCTGTGGGAACATAAATTCACACCGTCGATTTCCGTAAATTAAGGAAAAGTCAAGAAACCCCAACTTTCTCTGAGGTCCCCAATTCTCTGCGAGAGACAATGACAAGTAATCGAATAAACGCGGTAATATGAAAAGATAACAAAACAAATCTATAGAAAAAGTAGATCTTATTTCGAATCCGCGTAAGAGCGTTGCGATCATTACAAAGGATTATCAAAGCTTTAGCCACAAGAGTTGTTAGCGAGTTACCTAGTTCTAGCAACCAAAAACCTTAAACCTAGTTGAGTCGCAGCTTGATAACAAAAGAAGAAAAATATATGGGAAAAGATTTTGATTGATTCCGGACTTAACCTTATGAAAGGCTGCCTACGTACCCCTTTCGAGAATCAAGCCGAACGTAGTTCAATTAAAATAGTGGACCAAGAGTTAGAACTAACGGAGCAAGTTCGTCTGGTAATCCAGTGCCATTCATAGAACATGGGCTTGTCGAGAATAAAGCTTAGGGTTTCTAAGTGCAATGAGTTGTATAGTCTAAAGAAATCAGAATCATCGAACAAAGATGGAGAAACGTCTGAGTATAAATCTGCTGTTCTAGCCACCTAAGTTCTTCTAAGCTAGAATTTCTATAGGTCTAAATATTCGGATCCATGCGTCTTTAGCTTCAGTTTCCCTTATATATGCCTTCTAGGCCAGTTCCCCTTTCTATTTTGCCCTCGGTCGAGTTTATCGTTTTCTAGGAATATCCAATTTTTCTTCAATCTTCGTCTTTATCTTTGAAAACTTTGTATTTATCTTCCGAACTTAAAATTTATCCTCTCCTGCAAAGTAACAGATAGACCGTCATATCAATTGGGCTTGATTTTGTATAAAATTGTGAGTGGGCTTTTAGTCGTGTTTTAGACCATCTCAGGCCGTTTTTTGACGTAAGCGTTTTTCCGATTTATCAAAAGAGCGCTCCTGAAACAACGTCGATTCCGAAGAAATTTTGAATTTCTCGTATAGTGGAGGCAGCTTTAGGTGTTTTGCTAACCGTTGCTGTTTTTTACGATTAATTCGAACCTCATACGAGAAAACAAGTTCTTGAGGTTTTTCAAATCTTAAAGTTTCAAGGGTAACTCCGATCGAGATGAAACAAGAGCAAGTTCAATCCAATCTGGAAGGAGGAAGCTACGTGGACGAGATGAAAATGGAGTGGTTGATCTAAATTGCCAAGCAGGCGAGTTAGATTGCTTGTTTGGTCCAACTCGCCTGTTTGGCTAGTCGGACTAGTCCAACTCGCTGAACTGGCGAGGTGAACCGCTCGTTCGATCCAACTTTCTTGTTCGGCGAGTTAGACGGCTTGTTTGGTCCAACACGCTTGTTCGGCGAGTTGGACGGCTTGCTTGATCCAACTCGCCTGCTCGGCGAGTTGGACGGCTTGTTCGGTCCAACTCGCCGAATGGGCAAGTTTGACGGCTTGCTTGGTCCAAATCGCCCATTTCCCGAGTTGGACGATTGAGCCTTATAGTCGTTTTGTTGTTTCAATGTTCGGGATCTGTTTTTTGAGACCTAAAGTAACATTTCTCGAGTACTTATCGTATGAATCCTTTTCAGAATTCATACGAAACTCGGTTCCGTTTTTTACGCTCTCAAATATTATCTCTTTCTTTTTAAAGAAAAACATTTTCAGGAAGTTTCAGTTATTGATTTCGTCGTAACCGATTTTGACCCCAACATTGGCCAATGTTCCCTAGTTCACTTTCTTTCTTCCCCTCCTTTCGACGCGCTTCGGACCATGATCTTCATTTCTTTAATGTAATATGGGACGTCCAGTGAATCCTATCAGGAACCACATAAATAGACATGTAATATGCCAATACTCACATGAAAAAATTGTCATATTGGGTCGCAAGGAAGTTAATATTTTGGGATTTGGGTCATCGAAAGTTTCTATTTGACAAATGGGTCGGGACTATTTACGAACCCTATGCAAGTTATGGAGAAAATACCACCGCACCCTGGTCAACCCTATATAATTCACATATTTTCCACTCAGTCCTGGCGCGTGAGAAAGTTGTGGACTGTCTCGATTTCTAAAAGGCAGGACCCATTAACTTCGTTGCTTCACCTGTTATTGGCGGTAAAACCACATCTAATTAATTAGCACCTTTACTCTCTCATCTCTGTCTATCTCTCTCTCTCTCTCTCTGACCATCATCTTTTTGCACTATCTTCGCCACCAATTCAGCTGTTGTGAGCTCTGTTTCATCTTCGAAAGCTCAATTGGAATTCTATTCTACCGGTATGGCTTGAAAGAAAAGAAAACTGGGAGAAGGTCAGTCGGCGGACCATATTGGCCGCCGAGAAAGAGAAACAACGACGACCAGCAAAAGATCAGCGGTACCCAGGTTTGTCTACTCATTTATAAAAAAAAAGATTCCCTCTCCGCCTGATCCATGGAACTTCGGTTCTGTGTTTGCCGATTCCTTGCATGTCTATGTCAATCCTCAGTAGAATTAATTTTTTTCTCAATTAGGTTTACTAGTTCTGTTTGTTGCTTCCTGTTAGATGCTTCCTGTTTTCATTTTTTAAATTTGCATTACTCTGGTTTTGTAGTTTCCGACTCTGTCGCCGGCAAAACAGGGACGTCTATCGACTCGTCCACACATGGATCGTCGCCAGTAGAAGCCCTGGATGGGAAGGTCGATTCTTCTGCTTCCAAAATTTCTTCTAGACTTTTTGTTAGGGGTTGTTACCCAACTGCTTTGCGCCTGAACATTTACTCAAAGGCAAATGTCATCGATGCTGTAGCGACTTGTCTTCAAGGTTCAGCTGACATGGAGACTTTGCTCAACTCTCAGTTTTGTAGGTTGTTTGAACTGCATGTCTTCCGCTGCCAAAAATCTACCAAGCTCATTGGCAGCCTCCTCTGCCGTCAGCTTATTACGAAACGCAAATTCGAACTTTGGTACACCTTCGGCCATCATCCTCTTTGTTTCCCACTCGAGGAATTCCAGGGCGTCACTGGATTGAATTGCGGATCCTTTGATATTGGAGATTCAGACACTGACGAAGGTCCGGGTTCTCCAGTGTGGAACCTGCTATTTGATACAACCGTGGGGGACATTACTGTGAGTCAGGTTCTTGACATGCTGTGCAATCCATATCTATCTAGCTGGAAACGAGTTCCTTTGGCTCTAATAGACTTGGTGGATGGGGTTTTGTGTTGCAATAACAAAACCCTGAAACTCACCCCGAGGTATGTGGAGATGCTCGCCGACATTGACAGCTTCTTGACCTATCCATGGGGTAGGGAATCGTTCTTGGCTACCTTACCTCATTTTTTACCTCCCCAAGCCAGTAAAGAAATAAAAGACCCACTGCAAGCAATGTTGGTCCGGTTATCTCAGCAGATAACAACTTGCTATGGCCTCCAACTAGCTTTCCAGTTGTTTGCTTTTGAAGCTTTACCTCAGCTCTTGGCTAAGATTCCCTGCACAGAGAGACTGCAACTTTTTTTGTAGGACCCAACAACTTGCGCGAAAGCCGTTACTATCCTCACCGTATAAGACATTCTTGTTGTAAGTCCAATCTCCCTTCATTGTAGATGCTTGATTTATTAGGTTCGTTCTCCCTTTTCTAAAAGGTAGGCTTGTGGAACTGTTTTCTAAATAATTGAAATGTTTTTTTTGTCAATTGCTATCCGTACACGTCGACCTACTTCCTGATTGTGAACGACACCTTCAGTTGGAGAAGGTTGGAGATGACCGAGTAACTCATTTGGTTGAGATGATCCGTAGTGGACAAACATTTAAACCTGAAGATTTCATAAAGGGAGACATGTCATTTGCCCCTAATGGAGAGAAAAGAAAACCCAGTGGACGTGTGCCTAAGGACGAGAAACCTGTTGGTCGACCCGTCAACCAGCGGAATTTACGTCCACGTAAACTTGTGGTTGTTACTCTCGAGGACTTATCTTTATCTGGAGACAGCGGACCACATGGGCCTCCTCAAACAGGCTGGTGTACACATGAAGATCTTAAGCCGTGGATTTTGGAGCAGTTGAAAAGGCAGTCAACTGAGTTGAAGAACAAGGTAGTTCAAATGGAGACAAACATATGCTTGCGCTTAGGTGTGCCCGAGATTATGGACAGTCTGGGTGTCCAATAAGTGGTAGCCCTCAAACACAACGGCCAAACAGCAAGGCCAAAAAAAATAAAACCCACGAATGGTAACCCTGGTAAGAGAAAACATTCGTATTCACTTCGCTCTTGAGAAAGCAACGACGCCTGTGAAGTGATACACCCAAGTTATCATGTCTTAAGTTGAAAATATTCGCATATGTTATATGTTCTGACCTGACCACCTCTTTCAGGGAACCAAAGAAAAACACCCCAAGGTTATTTCAGACGGAGATAGGCAACGAAAACAAGTATCACAACACTCGTATTCCATCATTTGATGAAAATGTCTTCACTGAGGTTAAGTATGAGACTCTTGTTTTGTTATAAGGTTGGTCTTTCATTGGTTTACACTTCTAATAGGTGGTATACGGTTTTCATACAGGGTATGTGTACACCCAACGATGGTGAGGATGGTGTGCAATGAGAAAAAACTAGTAATGCAGTCACTGCGGTGACCGTGTATTCAAATGTTTTATTTACACGTCCTCAGTCTTATGTGTCACGACCAAAGGTCAGTATACTGTAACTTTTAATAGTTGGATGTTAATTTGGTAAATATTGAGGACAAGATTTTTACTAATATTCTCATATTCTCACTGTTTGCAGAGTCATGTAAGCAGGTGTTACCGGGATGAAGAACACGTAACTGTCGCGTGGAAGGAAAAAAACCCTAATCTCTTGAACGGGGTAAATTCAGTACGTGCCAGTCATCTTGAATCATCAATCTACCCCGCCTGTGAACCAAAGGTTGCATCCACCGGAATTGAACCAGTTCCTGTTAACGTCATCATAGCAAAAGTTATATCTGCAGTTGTGGGCGATAACAAAGTTGAAAAACCCAAATTGGATATTCCAAAACCAGTACCTGTCGAAGAGAATCTTGAAGGAGTTCCTCCCCCTGTTGTGGAGGTCCATGTACCTGACCCATCTCTCGTAGATGATAGGAACCCTGTGTCCCCGACGATGGAGGAGGACAAAAAATATGACAGTTGCAGGAAGATATCTCCAATGATTCCCAGTTGCAAGAGAAAGAAACCCAAGTGACATGTGGTGTTTTATTGTTCTAACAAGGTATAAATATCCTAAACAATTAACTATCAAATTAACCCTAGTCTTAACACACAAATAGTACTCTTTCCAAGAGAGATTAGGTGTAGTACTTAGGGATCGAATCCACATAGAGCAATGACACACAATAGATTTCTTGTTTCTAAAGACTAATCTAGGTGAAAATATATATTAGTGGCAAACAATCAGTTAAGGAAATATTCCTTATCAAGAAGTAGAGATGCAATATGGAAATATGCTAATAATACAAATATAGAAATATTTAAATGAGGAAAATATTCTACTAAACTATCTAGATGCAAATGTAAATATGCTAGATCTAGGGTTTCAAGCCGAATCAATTATATGGAATAGGAAGCACGGAAATGTAAATATTCTAGAACTAAAATATTAACTATTCTGACCCTTTTAACTCTAACTCTTGTATGCGAGTAAAAGGAAAGACCATCGATTGACAGCTAAGGCCTGATGTCGATCGACGTTGATATTACTTTAACCTAGCAATCCTACTTTTGGGCTAATCCATGATTGCTATCATTCAACCCTAAATCTAGTTGATAACTACTTAGACATAATTAAAGTAAGAACAATTGTTTGAATATAATGCATAGATAAAATACTGTGTTTCCAATACAAATCTCCCTAAAGAGTTATGAATCATCTCCCCTAAAAGCCGTAAAACTATAGATAGAATAAAGCTCTGTAAATTGTGTGTTCTAAAGTCTCTCTGCCTAAAAATTGGCATAGAAACACATAAATATAAAAGTAACACCCCTCTCATCCTCACTTGAGATCGGCGTGTTACCAACAACAATTTATAATTCAAAACCGTAAAAGAACTGAAAGGCAACTTTCATATTAATAAAATAATAAATCCATTAACGAAAATAACTAAAATAATTGTTGGAAATTGTAAAACAAAAGTCTGAAAATAAAAGAAAAAAGAAAACGCCTAAAAACACCATTTGTCCGATCAGCACCTTATTCCTCAGTCTCACCTGCAAAAGAAAATAAGAAAGGGTGGGTAACAGGAGAGTCACTCAGTGAGGTATGTGATGCTAAACCCGAAGTCCATGGACCCAGACATAGCACTCTGAATAAATATAATTTAATTATAACATGTAACAACCACGACACCTAAAGTGCCCAAAGAACAAACAAGGATCCTATGTGAGGTGCACACTCGTTCACCACCCTCTCCCGGGCTAACAACTCTGGGATAAGTGCCCAGGTACACCGCCACTGGGACGATTATCAACCTCACAAGGTTACGGCTCAACATGTCGACTAGGCTGGCCGCAACCCCCACACAACACAATCCGGCATACAGATATACCTCTTTGTACCCGGCTAAAAATCCAAATTCTTTCCTAGTTAACTATAAATATAAATCAAATTAAATCACACAAGCAAGAAAGGTTGAATCATCTGACATCTTATTTCCGGTTTAAACAAAGAACCTAAATAACTATCAAACAGACTCCAAACAAACATCATACCGACTCAATTCACGAAGACGAAACATATTAAAACTAAACTATATTTATTCGAAGTCCTAGGCCGTGTTCAAGAAATTACGAGAATAGCCCTCACCTTTGCCACTGGTTGGAATGAACGACTAAAGATGCGACGAACTGCAATACAAGGATTAAAAGTTAAGATTTTGGGTTTCCTAAAATAAAGTTTCCACAAACGGAAAATTTCCACAAATGGAAACTTTCCACAAATGAAAAATTTCCAGAAATAGAAACTTTCCTATTTAAAGCTCTTCCTAAAATAGAATTAGGGTTTCGTAAATTGTTAAACTAAATTTAGGATTTCCACAATCGGCCAGATTTGACATCCGATACTAAAACCTGCATAACTTTCTAACCGTACCTTGGTTAATAATCGCGAAGAAGATATGGAAATTTGAGATCGAGATCTTTCGAATGATATTTTACACGTTTTCTGGTTCGTTCTTGATCAACGGGAAAACACTGATGAAGTTGACTATTTGTAGTTCGGATCTGCAGAGAACAGTCTCGAGAAATAACCATAAATCTTAAAGGAAAATTTCAAATGACGAAACGTTTTTTCCTATAGCTAGATATATGAAAGAAGAACATACCCTCAAAGTTTGGTTTCTAAATATTATGTTTGAATCATTTGTTCTCCTATTCTACCAAAATGTGTCTCTAGAACGTCTTATTCTCTTTTTCGGTGGGTGTAATGACTTCTCCTTCGTGGTGGCTATTGGTAGATATTCTTGTGAAATTTCAGCAGAGTTTCGACTCTCCGAAAGTATTAATCAGGCTACACCACGAAATTACTCTTTAAATAAGAAAAATAGGGTTTTCTGAAGATATAGTAGGCTTTTACTGGGCCGAGGTAAATGGGTCGTTACAATTCCCCCCCACTAATTAGGAATTTTCCCTCGAATTCAAGTGATGAGCCGACTATCCAATACCATTCTAGAAAAAAGATATTTAAATAATAAATCCTTGACTATGTCTCGGTCTCCTATATCTAATGCTCGATCTGTCATTCTCCAAACAAACTTTGACTAATATAACCATCACACCTTGAATTTTTCTCTCTCTATGTTACCACTCGTTGATCCCCATGGTACAATACTAGTTTTGATAAATATTTTCTATTATAGATCTTCCAGCTACCTTTCCCGCTTGGCCATCTCCAATGGCGTTAAACAATATAACTTGAAAAACATGAGATGTTGGTTTCAACTTAATAATGAATGAATCTCCTATGGCTGGTGGAGGTTGATATCTACTTAATATTTGGCTCAAACACAACATGAAAGTTCAACACTTAACTGATCGCAGACTCACAAACTATGCAAAGCTCCAAGGTAAGATATAGTACAAGCTACCCCACCCGTTATTTCAATCGATACTACACGAGGTTGCTAACTACGAATGATAGCCACAAAAAACACAAACAATCATAGATAAACGAGTATGGTAAATGATACATACCAGCTATCATCTCAACTCTCGGGTAGTCTCCTGTAGTAACCACTATGCTAAGGCTGTGGGTGTAGTGCTGCTTGTCCCCTCCTCGGACAATCCCTGAAAAAGTGGCCAGGCTGATCACAGTTGTAACAGTTCTTAGATGCTGCTGCTGGTGATCACAATTTTTGAGTTTTTTTATTGCACGCTGTTTATCCTAGTCGGATGTGAGAGGATCTGTCCTTAGGACGGACGTGGGTGCGTTTTTTTAAGACGTCTAAAGTGCTCGGCGGAGCCAATTGCCGAGTGTTTTTTAGTTGTGAATGGACTTGGGGTGTATTCTCAAAAATTCAGACAACGTCTCGCCTAATTTTTTGAAAACTCATTTTGCGTAAGTAATGCTTTGAGCATATGGAACCATGATCTCGTGCTTTGGTTGGGAATCGATGATTCGACCGAGATAAGATGGTCTAGAGTTGATCCGTTTTGAGGCGGAACGATTTTTTGCGAGTTTCGGTTTCTAGGATGGTGCGATAATCGTTTTGCTCGTGTATGGATGTATAACATAATGTTTCTTTTTGGGATGATAGGGAATTTACGAATTTATAAAGAAGTCTTTATTGTTGAAAAAGTTTTGAAAATCTCGAGTACAATGCAAATTTTTTATTTCTGAATGTGAGAATATACGAGTGTTCGTATATGTACCCACTCCCCCCTTTTTAGAGAGGGGGATAGCTGAACTCGTCTTTTGACGAGTTGCCTACGTACCTCTTTCGAGGATCAAGCCATCTCATATTTCTGTTTGTTTGGGAGAGTCTTTTTACTCGGCCGTTGTGTTTGTGTTGACTGCAGCAGTTGCTGAGTCGACGTCTTCCGTTGGACTTGTCTTCTTTGATGGGATGGAGGAGTCGGGCAATGGAACTGGTTTTTCACTGGACGTTGCTAGAATCGACCGTTTTGGGTCGTCCTTGCCCGAAGTACTTGCGGCTGACGCCTGGGCTATCCTCGGGCGCTTGGCCTTTGTCATCGCGGTGTTCGTGATTTGTCTTAGCTTGTGCTCGGCCTGGAAGAAGCGTCTCGACTGCTTCCGGAAGCCCCAAATTACAACAATCCCGTTGTGAGTTGGAAACTTAATGCCTAAATGGTAAATTGATGGGACTGCCTTCATGGCGTTTAGCCAAGGCGTGCCCATGATGACGTTATAGATGGCTGGGTGGTCGATGACCGCAAAATCGACGATCTTGGTGACTTCTTTTGCTGCAACGTGTAATTTGATAGATCCGAGGGTCATTGATGTCTGCCAGAGAAATCGGTTAGCGGCTTAAGTGATGGTACAACTTCGCCTAACTCGATGTTCATCCGCTTGAGAGTGTCGTGAAAGATGGCGTTGACTGTGCTTCCGGTGTAGATGAGAACCCTAGCGACCTTGAGATCTCTTATTACGAGATCGATTACGAGTGGATTGCAGTGTGGCTGATCGATTCCTCCGGATTCTTCTTCGTTGAAAGTGATTGCTTCTTTCGGAATGTCATTGATCGTGGGACAGATTTTCTAATTCACGTTTGTATCGGCTTTGCGCTGATAAGCTTTGATGGCCGAGACGGTGTCGCTGCAGAATTGTGATCCACCAATGATCATGTTTACCCTGCGACGGTTGCTGTCGTTGCGCTTATCGTCATGCCTTCTTCCGCGCTTTTCTCCCGATTGGTCCCCTTGGGAAGGTTTCTCCATTTGAGGAGTCTTGTCGTTTTTGGGGGGGTGATCTAAGTCTCGGATGAGATCTTTCACGCTGGAGACTTCAGAGATTTCTCCGGGGAGCAGCTTCGCGGCCAATCTCGCGCCGAGAACTTTGCAGTTAATGGTCGAGTGTCCGCGCATTTGGTGAAAGTTACAGAAGGCGTTTTCGTCGTAACTCGGATTTCGGGTCCACTTATTACCCGTCATCCGACATTGCTCCGATTAGGAGTTAATAGCGTAGCTATGCGCTCCCTGCATTTCTTCGTCTCCATGTTGGGAGCTTCTGTCGTTGCGAGGATTTTTCTTTTTGAATTTCTGATCCGACCCCGGATCCTTTGACTCATTATTTGTTGGCTTCCATTTCTGGGACAAGATCCTTGTTTCTTCTTCTATGATAATGTAATCCATGGCTTTGTGAAGCGCGTCTTTGATTGCACGCGGCTTTTCCAAAGTTATCCACTTCCTGAACTTCGACTTAAACCAGAGCGTTTTTCGAAGTGCGTCTATCGAGACTTTGTCTCTTATCCCGCTGACTCTAGCCATGATGGTTTTGAACCGTTTTATGAAGACGCGGAGAGTTTCGTCCTCTTTGTGGGACAAGCTCTAGAGGTCCACGTTGGCGGAAGATTCCGATGGATTTTCGCCTGAGGCAAGAGAACCATTCTAGCGCTGCTCCGCAGAGGGTTTCTACGAAGAGGTGGCATTCACCAGCATCTCTCTCGTTTTATCTGAACCTGGCTCTACCCATCGCGACCTGAAAAGCCTGTAGGTGTGCCTTAGGATCAGTAGTTCTGTCGTATGGCATCACTTTGAACTTCCCAGGATCCGAAACCCTAGTTTCGGTGATACGAGTAGCAAAGGGTGTTTTACGAGCTTCTTCGGGCAGTAGATCGATCTCTGGTGCGGTGCTAGTTGCGTGGTGGATTTGGGACTTCACCTCCCTGACTTCAGCCACCGTTTTCATGAGATCATCGTGGAGATCGTGGATTTCAGAACTCTTGCTAGCAGATTTCCGACTTTGCCGGCGTTTGCTTCGAGTGCTCCGAGTTTGCTCCTTGGCCAGTTCTTCCTGTTCTTTCCGAACACAGCTTCTTCTTTTTCGTTCATAGGGTTGTCGAACTGGAACTCGTCCCTAGCTGCTCGACGCCTTGTGCGGCGCGGATGTATGTCTGTGTCTTCGTCCGTAGCTTCGGACAGACTGCTAGATTCCCTGTCGACGCGTTCGACTTCTCCTCCTTTATCTTCCTCTATAGGAGGAAGGTCTCTCGGGTGTTTCCATGTTGGCGCGGGGGTCACTTTTTCAGGGTCTTGTCCAGACGGTTTGCCTTGTGCGTGGTCGGACTGGTCCAAAGGTGTTGCGAAGTCGGGTCTTCTTCTGCGGATTTGGGTTGTTCCCTGCGGAAAAATGTTCAACCTGTTTAGCGAGGGAGTTCATGACCTTATCATGTTCTGGCAACTTCTTCTCAAAAGTCGAGAACATCTTCTTCACCTCCTAGATGTTTGCGTCGGCGTTGACCACAGTGACATTCGTCGCTGGAGTGTTTTCAACGTTTTTGTCGATGACGTTATCGTCACGAGGCTGTTGGTTGTTGAGATTTGACATAGTTTGATTGAGCGTTGATGGCTGAGAGTTAAATTGATCCGTACTCCCTCCTTCTAGCGCTATACTGTGGGAAACAAAATTGGCACTGTCGATTCCCGTTTAATTAGGAACACAAGGTAAACTCTAATTTCCCAGAGGTCCCGTATATCTACTAAACCACACGCCAATCACTCAGAGTACAAAGTAAATATCGAAAAACAAAGTAAGAATCAAAAAGAGAGCAAATAGATGTCTTATTCTGAATTTGCGTATGAGCGTTTACAACAGGATAGGAGCCTCGGCTAAGAGAGCTGTCGGCTAGATCCCTAATTCTAATAACCTAAGACTGCAAAAACCCTAGTTGAGTAACAACTGGAATAACAAAAACAGAAAATTGCCTAAATGCTCTAAGTGCTAAGCTATGTTTGCTCTGAGTGGAGATTTTCGTGTCTGCTTTGCATCATCACCCTTGAAGTCCTTATATACTCGTCCATAGGCGGTTAGCTTTTTCCCCTTCTGTCCTTGGTCGAATTTATCGCTTCGGGGAAATATTCCTTTTTTCCTCGATCTTCATAATTATCTTCGGAAACTTAATATTTATCCTTCGATCTTGACATTTATCTTCCGAACTTAACATTTATCCCTTCCTGCAAAATAAAAGATAAACCATCACAAAGTTTGGGCTTGAGTTCGGATAAACTCGCGAGTGGGCCTTTAGCCAAGCTTTAGACCTCATCGGGCCGCTTTCCGAATTAGGCGTTTCTACGATTTTATCGAAAGAGAATTTCTAAGACGACGTCATCCGAGAGTTAGGATCTTTCGTATGGGGCGTGTGACTCTAGGTGTTTAGTTACCCGTTACCGTCTGATACGATCGACCCGATCTTTTCTCGAGAAAACGAGTTCTTTCGGTAAAGTTCCAATGTCAATCCTGATCGTGACAAAATATAGATAAGTTCAATCAAGCATCGAAAGAGGGAGTTAACGAGGTCGAGGTGAAAATGGATTGATTGATCCGATTTGCCGAACGAGCGAGTCGAATTGCTCATACCACCTAACTTGCCCGTTCGGCGAGTTGGGCTCGTCCAACTCACCGAATGGGCGAGTTGGTCGTGTCAATCCATCCAACTCGCCGAACGGGCGAGTTGGTCGGCCCATGTGGCTTGATTTGCCCGTTCGACAAGCTCGACGTCTTGCTCGGCCATATTGCTCGTCCGGGGAGTTGGATGATCGAGTCTTCCAGTCATTTCATCATATGGCCATTTAGGGATACGTTTACCCGAGGTCTTTGGACAAACTCTTGCTGATGGCTCATTTGTGCAAACCGCTCCTTTGTGATCAGTCGAGATTTGACCTCGATTTTTCATGTTCCCCTTTTTCCGAGACATTATCTCTTTCTTTCACAAAGAACGCATTTTCCCGGTAGGTTTCCGACGTTGATTCCATCGTAACCGATTTTGAACCCAACAATGAGAGCCATATTCTTACTGAATTTCCAAGGATCGAACCAGAACATGAGCTCAATCAAAATCCCCACCACGAGTGGAAACAAAAGTCTGAACAAAAGATTGTTCAAGTGCCAAAACCTATGGTAAGCTTCAATTTCGACCAGAATGTTCTTAATAATTACATGACAGGATTAATATACTTGTCTTGCCCTAGAGGAAGTGAAATAGGTGCAGGAACCACATCAGATCTCACTGCCCAAGAGATAGCTTTCCAACTAGTTGAAGAACACTTTGTGAGTTTAAGTTTTATGCAATCTGTTTCCATAGTTTTCAACTCAGATACAATGCACTTGGTTTTGTGTTAAAGTTTTGATCCAGGAATCGCGAAGGCAGGAGAGTATATGTTAAGAGATCAGACGTTTCAAGAAAGGCACACAACCAGCCTTACTTGTGCAAAACAAAATGAAGAAGAAACTACAAGTAAAAGGCAAATCATACTTCAAATTTTTGATGCAATCAAAGTAAGTATGAACTTTACCTATTATGTTTATAGACCTCCAAACACAGATATAATGTACTTGATTTTTGTCCAGAATGTTAAGATCAATGCAGGTTGCAAAGAAGAAAGCTTCAAAGAGATCCCACCGGATAATCTTATGTTCCTAGGAGAATCAACTCCAAGGAAGATCAGAAACGTGGCCAACAAAAATTGGAAGAACCATCCACTCTAGGAGAGCTACAATGGCCATAACCATAGGAGAGGCATGATCCTTTCACACCTTTTCAAAGAAGAGCCACCAGATGCACCATGCATCACCAAAATGAAACTATACCAAGGTAAGGTTCTAGACTCTCAAAAGAGAATGAAACCTGACTTGCTCTATCTTGGTGCAGGTTATTTTTGAGGTCAAAAATTTTACAATGGGGAGGGAATGATGCGGGCATCAAACCAGTAGCTGAACCAGAGGTCAACCCAATGCCCTACTCAACCAGACATTGTGCCAATCAGGATATATGTGTATTAAAAATGCCATATCTTTCAAACTAAGATGTTGTTAACCACGAGGCCAATTTTCGTGGATTCTAAACTCCAGAAGGAATCCAGTCCATTTTGAAGCGGACCAAAATATTAAAGGAATAAGGAGTTATGAACTTTACAAAACGGAGGTTGCCTAGCCAAATCATATGCGAGTACCCGACTTTGAAAGAAGATTTAAGCCCCACAAAGATCCGGCCCGAGCTCAAAACAATCTTGGAAGTCAATAGAAGTTTCACAGCTTTCAAGAAAGCTCAAGATCACGAGATTTGGTCAAGCAAATTAGAAGTTATGCTCATTTTCCCAAAACCGACCAAGTCGAGCAGTTTATGGAAAGATTGGATAATCTTTCGGTTTGATCATTTACCAACCAATCAATTCCGACCAGAAGACTTTCTGATAAAACCAAAAAACTTCCAGAATACCATTCCAACCAATCAGGAGTCCATTCCATAATATTACCATGCGCCAGATATCATAGGATCAGGAGGATCCTCATTAACCTCTACTTGCCTTATTTGGAGTCTTGGGAATTAAAACTCCAACATCTGTTTTTCCTTGAGCTTGTGCACGACATCAAAAGATTCCAAGACATCCATAAGGTCCCAAGGAAGCTTTCTTATCCCCTTAAACAGTCCAGGTTCAAGGTTACTCAAGCTCCTTTTCCAAGTCAAAATCCCTACAATCACACCAACGGCTAGTTTCCGATTTTGTGCTTTATTTTTTATTTGTTTCCTTTCTTTTATTTTTAGAACGTTAGGACCATTATCTCTGAGAATTATATAAAACAAAGTAAAATTCAACCATTTTGATTTTCAAATAGTAACCGTTGTAGGCTCTGTCTTAGACGCCTTTTATTTTGCGTCCTTGGCTTTGGGAACAGAAATTCACACCGTCGATTTCCGTAAATTAAGGAAAAGTCAAGAAATCCTAACTTTCTCTGAGGTCCCCAATTATCTGCAAGAGTCAACGACAAGTAATCGAATAAACGTGGTAATATGAAAAGATAACAAAACTGATCTATAGAAAAAGTTGATCTTATTTCGAATCCGCGTAAGAGCGTTGCGATCATTACAAAGGATTGTCAAAGCTTTAGCCACAAGAGTTGTTAGCGAGTTACCTAGTTCTAGCAACCAAAAACCTTACCTAGTTGAGTATCAGCTTGATAACAAAAGATGAAAAAGATATGAGAAAACGTTTGATTTATTCAAGACTGAACCTTATGAAAGGCTGCCTACGTACTCCTTTCGAGAATCAAGCCGAACGTAGTTCAATTAAAAGAGTGGACCAAGAGTTAGAACTGCCGGAGCAAGTTCGTCTGGTAATCGAGTGCCACTCATAGAAACTGAGCTTGTCGAGAATAAAGCTTAGGGTTTCTAAGTGCAATGAATTGTATAGTCTAAAGAAATCATAATCATCGAACAAAGATGGAGAAACATCTGAGTATAACTCTGCTGTTCGAGCCACCAAGTTCTTCTAAGCTAGAATTTCTATAGGTATAAATATTCGAATCCATGCGGCTTTAGCTTCAATTCCCCTTATATATGCCTTCTAGGTCAGTTCCCCTTTCCTTTATGCCCTCGGTCGAATTTATCAATTTCTGGGAATATTCAATTTTCCTTCAATCTTCGTCTTTATCTTTGAAAACTTTATATTTATCTTTCAAACTTAAAATTTATCCTCTCATGCAAAGTAAAAGATAGACCGTCATATCGATTGGGCTTGATTTCATATAAAATTGTGAGTGGGCTTTTAGCCGCGTTTTAGACCATCTCGGGCCGTTTTTTGACGTAAGCGTTTTTCCGATTTATCAAAAGAGCGCTCCTGAAACAACGTCGATTCCGAAGAAAGTTCAAATTTCTCGTATAGTGGAGGCAGCTTTAGGTGTTTTTTAACCGTTGACGTTTTATACGATCAATTCAAACCTCATACGACAAAAACTAGTTCTTGAGGTTTTCTTAAATCTTAAAGTTCCAAGGGTAACTCCGATCGAGATGAAACAAGAGCTAGTTCAATCAACTCTCGAAGAAGGAAGATACGTGGACGAGATGAAGATGGAGTGGTTGATCCAACTCGTCAAGCGGGGCGAGTTGGATTGCTTGTTTGGCCGAACTCGCCCGTTCGGCGAGTCAGACTAGTTCAACTAGCCGAACAGGCGAGGTGGTCGGCTTGTTCGATCCAAATAACCCGTTTGGCGAGTTGGACGACTTATTCGGTCCAACTCGCCCGTTCGGCGAGTCGGACTAGTTCAACTCGCCGAACGGGCGAGGTGGACGACTAGTTCGATCCAACTAGCCCGTTCAACCAGTTGGACAGTTTGCTCGATCTAACTCGCCCGTTCGGCGAGTTGGACGATCGAGCCTTATAGTTGTTTTGTTGTTTTGATGCTCGGGATCCATTTTCCGAGGCATAGAGTAACCTTTCGAGGACATATCGTATGAATCATTTTTAGAATTCATACAAAACAAGGTTTTTCCGCTCCCAAATATTATCTCTTTCTCTTTAAAGAGAAACATTTTTCCGGAAAGTTTCAGTTATTGATTTCGTCGTAACCGATTTTGACCCCAACAGTTAGCCCCCCAGATCTTTAGAATTTTAGGTTCTAGCTAGAGGTTTGGCAGGTTTGGTATGTTAGGCGGAATCAATGGTTGAAAAGGTCCGTTGAAAGTGGTCTACTCTAGGCGAGTCTTATTTGTTTTTGTAGAAAAATCTCAATGAAAACTCCGATTGAGATGAAACAAAAAGCGTTTCGATCGAGATTCGAAAGAGAACACAAAGAAGAAGCTCATCAGGGCTTTCCCAACTCACAATGAGTCGAGTCGGAGGGAATAAATCCAACTCGCCATCGGGGCGCTTGTGCGGTGTCCGTCCAACTTGTTTTAATTGTAAAATCTTAACGGAAATTCGATTGAGACGAAACGAGAAGTGTTTCAATCGGGATTCAAAGGAGAATGCAAAGGTAATCCAAAGAAGTGTTTGTTTGGTCCAACTCGCCAAACGGGCGAGTTGGACGGCTCGTTTGGTCCAACTCGCCGAATGGGCAAGTTGGACGGCTCGTTCGGTGAGTTGGACTGGTCCGACTCAAGTTTTGATTGTATGCTGGTGCGGTCGTTTCGGAAAATGTTGTTGAGCTTTAATTTTATGAAAGCTATTCCCCAAAATGTCATGAGTTTAGTTTTACGAATTCTATTTCGTGAAATGATGTTGAGTTTAATTTTACGAAAGTCGTTATGTAAGCGTGTTTTCGTGTTTGGTTGTACGAGAGCCGTTTTTTCGGAAAAATCACGTTTTATCCTCTGAAACTTTGGCTGTGATGAGCTTAATTATCGGGAGTTGACTTAATCGGAGATTTTTTTCGTTTCCGCAGGATTGATTCGAGGGGATTTTGAGTAGTTTTTCCGAAGTAAGTTTAAGTGACACTCATCGAGAATTCACTGATTATTTCACGTAGAATCAAAGCTTGATTTTTTACGAAATCTTAGGATTCAGAAAACGTTTTAGAAGTGAGGGAAATGATCTCTCATTTTGCTTAGCTTAGTTTTCGTTAGCCGTTTTAGGTTTCGAGTGATTCAATAGAGATCAACTTCGTGTCTTCAAAATTTTTTCGGAAGAAGTACAACAGAGGGGGTTGTGCGCTCGATTTTCTGTGCTTCCTCTCTCCGTGAGTAATCTAGGGTTTCTCCGCAATTTCTGGGAGAGTAAGTTTTATATTTCCTAAACTTTTTTGATAAAGGTCTTTTGGTCGAACCCTTATTCGCTGATTTTTCCAACTCGATAATGAGATGAACTTTACGGGGTTTGATAGATTTTATCGTTGCCCTTTCTGTTTAGTGAGAGAAATCGCGAGCTTGTTTTGGTGCTCTGCCTGTGGCGAAAAGTCAGGACTAGGTTTTTGATTTCTCAAGCACTACGGCATTTGCATAAGCGTTGGCGATGGGAGCAGTCACTGCTGGAGTTGTTTTACCAGCGTTGTTGCGAGCTGCGGTATCGTCTTTCGTATTTCCAGACATTGTTTCGATCAACCTTTTGTGGCCATGAGTTAGAGTAATCCAACCCTTCTCCTTCTAGCGTCAATCTGTGGGAACCGAAACTCATATCGTCGATTTATGTAAATTAAGGAAAAGTCAAGAAACCCTAACTTTCCCTGTGGTCCCGTATTCTCCGCGAGAGGCAACGACAAGTAATCGAATAAACGCGGAAATATGAAAAGATAACAAAACGGATCTATAGAAAAAGTAGATCTTATTTCAAATCCGCGTAAGAGCGTTACGATCATTACAAAGGATTATCAAAGCTTCGGCTGCAAGGGCTATTAGCGAGTTACCTAGTTCTAGCAACCAAAAACCTTGAACCTAGTTGAGTCACAGCTTGATAACAAAAGACGAAAAAGATATGAGAAAAGTTTTGATTGAGTCCGAACTGAACCTTATGAAAGGCTGCCTACGTACCCCCTTTCGAGGATCAAGCCGATCGTAGTTAAATTAAAAGAGTGGACCAAGAGATCGAACTGCCGGAGCAAGTTCGTCTGGTAATCGAGTGCCAATCATAGAAACTGAGCTTGTCGAGAATAAATCTTAGGGTTTCTAAGTGCAATGAGTTGTAGAGTCTAAAGAAATCAGAATCATCAAACAAAGATGGAGAAACGTCTGAGTATAACTCTGCTGTTCTAGCCACCTAAGTTCTACTACGCCAGAATTTCTCTAGGTCTAAATCTTCGGATCCATGCGTGTTTAGCTTTAGCTCCCCTTATATATGCCTTCTGGGTCAGTTCCCCTTTCCTTTCTGCCCTCGGTCGAGTTTATCGCTTTCTTGGAATATTCAATTTTCCTTCAATCTTCGTGTTTATCTTCAAAACTTAATATATATCTTCCGAACTTAAAATTTATCTTCTCATGCAAAGGAAAAGATAGACCGTCATATCGATTGGGCTTGATTTCGTATAAAATCGTGAGTGGGCTTTTAGCTGTGTTTTAGACCCCCTTGGGCTGTTTTTGGACTTAAGCGTTTTACGGTTTATCGAAAGAGCGCTCTTGGATCGAATTCGATTCCAAAGAAAGTTTGAATTTCTTGTATAGTGGAGGCAGCTTTACGTGTTTAGTTAACTGTTGCTGTTTGATACGATTAATTCGAACCTCATACGAGAAACTAAGTTCTTGTGGTTTTTAAAATCGTAAAGTTCCGACGGTAACTCCGATCGAGATGAAACAAGAGGAAGTTCAATCCAATCTCGAAGGAGGAACCAACGAGGACGAGATGAAGATGGAGTGGTTGATCCAAATTTCCAAGCAGGCGAGTTAGATTGCTTGTTCGGTCTAAACTCGCCTGTTCGGCTAGTCAGACTAGTCCAAATCGCCGAACTGGCGAGGTGAACCGCTCGTT
Source organism: Moricandia arvensis (assembly GCA_905132765.1). NCBI lineage: Eukaryota > Viridiplantae > Streptophyta > Magnoliopsida > Brassicales > Brassicaceae > Moricandia > Moricandia arvensis. The sequence continues at coordinate 91,562 of CAJHQP010000611.1, read as the reverse complement.
CGATCCAACTTGCCCGTTCGGGGAGTTAGACGGCTTGTTTGGTCCAACACGTTTGTTCAGCGAGTTAGATGGCTTGCTCGATCCAATTCGCCCGCTCGGCGAGTTGAACGGCTTGTTCGGTCCAACTCGCCGAATGGGCAAGTTTGACGGCTTGCTTGGTCCAAATCGCCCGTTTCCCGAGTTGGACGAATGAGCCTTATAGTCGTTTTGTTGTTTCGATGTTCGGGATCTGTTTGTGTGAGGCCTAGAGTAACATTTCTCGAGGACTTATCATATGAATCCTTTTCAGAATTCATATGAAACTCGGTTTCGGTTTTTCCGCTCTCAAATATTGTCCCATTCTTTTTAAAGAAAAAAAATTTCGGGAAGTTTCAGTTATTGATTTCGTCGTAACCGATTTTGACCCCAACATTGGCCAATGTTCCCTAGTTCACTTTCTTTCTTCCCCTCCTTTCGACGCGCTTGGGAACCATGATCTTCATTTCTTTAATGTAATATTGGACGTCCAGTGAATCCTATCAGGAACCACATAAATAGACCTGTAACATGCCAATACCACAGAAAACAATTCTCATATTGGGTCGCAAGGAAGTTAATATTTTGGGCTTTGGGTCATCGAAAGTTTTTATTTGACAAACGGGTCGGTACTATTTACGAACCCTATGCAAGTTATAGAGAAAATACCACCGCACCCTGGTCAACCCTATATAATTCACATATTTGCCACTCAGTCCTGGCGCGTGAGAAAGTTGTGGATTGTCTTGATTCTTAAAAGGCGCGACCCATTAACTTCGTTGCTTCACCTGTTATTGGCGGTAAAACCACAGCTAATTAATTAGCACCTTTACTCTCTCATATCTGTCTATCTCTCTCTCTCTCTGACCATCGTCGTTTTGCACTATCTTCGCCACCGATTCAGCTGTTGTGAGCTCTGTTTCATCTCGAAAGCTCGATTGGAATTCTATTCTACCGGTTTGGTTTGAAAGAAAAGAAAACTGGGAGAACGGTCAGTCGGCGGACCATATTGGCCGCCGAGAAAGAGAAACAGGCGACGACCAACAAAAGATCAGCGGTACCCAGGTTTGTCTACTCATTTATAAAAAAAGATTCCCTCTCCGCCTGATCCACGGAACTCCGGTTCTGTGTTCGCCGATTCCTTGCATGTCTATGTCAATCCTCAGTAGAATTTTTTTTTCTCAATTAGGTTTACTAGTTCTGTTTGTTGCTTCCTGTTAGATGCTTCCTGTTTTCATTTTTTAAATTTGCATTACTCTGGTTTTGTAGTTTCCGACTCTGTCGCCGGCAAAACAGGGACGTCTATCGACTCGTCCACACAGGGATCGTCGCCAGTAGAAGCCCTGGATGGGAAGGTCGATTCTTCTGCTTCCAAAATTTCTTCTAGACTTTTTGTTAGGGGTTGTTACCCAACTGCTTTGCGCCTAAACATTTACTCAAAGGCAAATGTCATCGATGCTGTAGCGGCTTGTCTTCAAGGTTCAGCTGACATGGAGACTTTGCTCAACTCTCATTTTGGCAGGTTGTTTGAACTGCATGTCTTCCGCTGCCAAAAATCTACCAAGCTCATTGGCAGCCTCCTCTGCCGTCAGCTTATTACGAAACGCAAATTCAAACTTTGGTACACCTTCGGACATCATCCTCTTTGTTTCTCGCTCGATGAATTCCAGGGCGTCACTGGTTTGAATTGCGGATCCTTTGATATTGGAGATTTAGACCCTGACAAAGGTCGGGTTCTACAATGTGGAACCAGCTATTTGATACAACCGTGGGGGACATTACCGTGAGTCAGGTTCTTGACATGCTGCGCAATCCATATCTATCTAGTTGGAAACGAGTCCCTTTGGCTCTAATAGCCTTGGTGGATGGGGTTTTGTGTTGCAATAACAAAACCCTGAAAATCTTCCCGAGGTATGTAGAGATGCTCGCCGACATTGACAGCTTATTGACCTATCCATGGGGTGGGGAATCGTTCTTGGCTACCTTACCCCGTTTTTTACCTCCCCAAGCCAGTAAAGAAATAAAAGACCCACTGCAAGCAATGCGGGTCCAGTTATCTCAGCAGATAACAACTTGCTATGGCCTCCAACTAGCTTTCCAGTTGCTTGCTTTTGAAGCTTTATCTCAGCTCTTGGCTAAGATTCCCGGCACAGAGAGAACTGCAACTTTCTTGGAGGACCCAACAACTTGCGCGAACACCGTTACTATCCTCACCGTACAAGACATTCTTGTTTTAAGTTCATTCTCCATTCATTGTAGATGCTTGGTTTATTAGGTTCGTTCTCCCTTTTCTAAAAGGTAGGCTTGTGGAATTGTTTTTTAAATAATTGAACTGTTTTTTTGTCAATTGCTATCCATACACCTCGACCTACTTCCTGATTGTGAACGACACCTTCGGTTGGAGGAGGTTGGAGATGACCGAGTAACTCATTTGGTTGAGATGATCCGTAGTGGACAAACATTTAAACATGAAGATTTCATAAAGGGAGACATGTCATTTGCCCTTAATGGAGAGAAAAGAAAACCCAGTGGACGTGTGCCTAAGGACGAGAAAACTGTTGGTCGACCCGTCAACCAGCAGAATTTACGTCCACGTAAACCTGTGGTTGTTACTCTCGAGGACTTATCTTTATCTGGAGACAGCGGACCACATGGCCTTACTCAAACATGCTGGTGTACACATGAAGATCTTAAGCCGTGGATTTTAGAGCAGTTGAAAAGGCAGTCGACTGAGTTGAAGAACAAGGTAGTTCAAATGGAGACAAACATATGCTTGCGCTTACGTGTGCCCGAGATTATGAACAGTATGGGTTTCCGAAAAGTGGTGGCCCTCAAACACAAAGGACAAAGAGCAAGGACAAAAAATAAAACCCACGATTAGTAGCCCTGGTAAGAAAAAAACATTCGTATTCACTTCGCTCTTGAGAAGGCAGCGACGTCTCTGAAGTGATACACCCAAGTTATCATATCTTAAGTTGAAAATATTTGCATATGTTATATGTTCTGAACTGACCACCTCTTTCAGGGAACCAAATAAAAACACCCCAAGGTTATTTCAGACGGAGATAGGCGACAAAAACAAGTATCACAACACTCGTATTCCATCATTCGATGAAAATGTCTTCCCTGAGGTTAAGTATGAGACTCTTGTTTTGTTATAAGGTTGGTATTTCATTGGTTTACACTTCTAATAGGTGGTATACGGTTTTCATACAGGGTATGTGTACACCCAACGATGGTGAGGATGGTGTGCAATGAGAAAAAAACTAGTAATGCGGCCACTGCGCTTACCGTGTATTCGAATGTTTTATTTCCGCGTCCTCAGTCTTATGTGTCATGACCAAAGGTTAGTATACTGTAACTTTTATTAGTTGGATGTTAATTTGGTAAATATTGAGGACAAGATTTTTACTAATATTCTCATAATCTCACTGTTTGCAGAGTCATATAACCAGGCGTTACCGGGATGAAGAACCCGTAACTGTCGCGTGGGAGGAACAAACCCTAATCTCTAGAACGGGGTAAATTCAGTACGTGCCAGTCGTACTGCATCATCAATCTACCCCGCATGTGAACCAAAGGTTGCAGCCACCGTAATTGAACCAGTTCCCGTTAACGTCATCATGGAAAAAGTTATATCTGCAGTTGTGGGCGATAACAAAGTTGAAAAACCCAAACTGGATATTCCAAAACCAGTACCTGTCGAAGAGAATCTTGAAGGAGTTCCTCCCCCTGTTGTGGAGGTCCATGTACCTGACCCATCTCTCGTAGATGATAGGAACCCTGTGTACCCGACGATGGAGGAGGACAAAAAATTTGACAGTTGCAGGAAGATATCTCCAATGATTCCCAGTTGCAAGAGAAAGAAACCCAAGTGACATGTGATGTTTTATTGTTCTAACATAGTATAAATATCCTAAACAATTAACTATCAAATTAACCCTAGTCTTAACACACAAATACTACTCTTGCCAAGAGAGATCATGTGTAGTACTTAGGGATCGAATCCACATAGAGCAATGACACACAATAGATTTCTTGTTTCTAAAGACTAATCTAGGTGAAAATATATATTAGTGGCAAACAAGCAGTTAAGGAAATATTCCTTATCAAGAAGTAGAGATGCAATATGGAAATATGCTAATAATGCAAATATGGAAATATTATAATGAGGAAAATATTCTACTAAACTAACTAGATGCAAATGTAAATATGCTAGATCTAGGGTTTCAAGCCGAATCGATTATATGGAATAGGAAGCACGGAAATGTAAATATTCTAGAACTAAAATATTAACCATTCTGACCCTTTTAACTCTAACTCTCGTATGCGAGCAAAAGGAAAGACCATCGATTGACAGCTAAGGCCTGATGTCAATCGACGTTGAAATCAGAAGGAAGTGTGAACGAGATTTGATAAGTCCACCAGACTTATTAGACCAGCTCTCGCATGCGCCTAACAACCTAGTTCAATGAAGTCTATTCTGGCACAGAACCTACTCTCGTAGTCGTCCATGTCCTATTTTCGAGATCATAGTTAGCTACTCTAGAATACAAGCATTAAGCAGAAATCAATTGATGGATATTAACTTAACCTATCAATCCTACTTTTGGGCTAATCCATAATTGCTATCATTCAACCCTAAATCTAGTTGATAACTACTCAAACATAATTAAAGTATGAACAATTGTTTGAATATAATGCATAGATAAAATACTGGGTTTCCAATACAAATCTCCCGAAGGAGTTATGAATCGTCTCCCCTAAAAGCCGTAAAACTATAGATAGAATAAAGCTCGGTAAATTGTGTGTTCTAAACTCTCTCCGCCTAAACAATGGCATAGAAACACATAAATATAAATGTAACACCCATCTCATCCTCACTTGAGATCGGCGTGTTACCAACAACAATTTATAACTCAAAACCGTAAAAGAACTGAAAGGCAACTTTCATATTAATAAAATAATAAATCCATTAACGAAAACAACTAAAATAATCGTTGGAAATTGTAAAACAAAAGTCTGAAAATAAAAGAAGAAAGAAAACGCCTAAAAACACCATTTGTCCGATCAGTACCTTATTCCTCAGTCTCACCTGCAAAAGATAAAAAGAAAGGGTGAGTAACAGGCGAGTCACTCAGTGAGGTATGTGATGCTAAACCCGAAGTCCATGGACCCGGACATAGCACTCTGAATAAATATAATTTAATTATAACATGTAACAACCACGGCACCTAAAGTGCCCAAAGAACAAACAAGGTGTGAGGTGCACACTCGCTCACCACCCTCTCCCGGATTAAAAGTTAAGATTTCGGGTTTCCTAAAATAAAGTTTCCACAAATGAAAACTATCCACAAATGAAAAATTTCCAGAAATAGAAACTTTCCTATTTAAAGCTCTTCCTAAAATAGAATTAGAGATTCTTATATTGAAAAACTAAATTTAGGATTTCCACAATCGGCCAGATTTGACATCCGATACTAAAATGTCCATAACTTTCTAACCGTACCTTATTTTAATGATCGGGAAGAAGATATGGAAATTTGAGATCGAGATCTTTCCAATGATTGCTTACAACTTTTCTGGTTCGTTCTGGATCAACGGGAAAACACTGATGAAGTTGACTATTCGTAGATCGGATCTGCAGAGAACAGTCTTGAAGAAACAACCATAACTCTTAAAGGAAAATTCCAAATGACGAACCGAATTTTCCTATAGCTAGATCTATGAAAGAAGAACATACCCTAAAGTTTGGAGTCGAAATATTATGTTTGAATCATTCGTTCTCTTATTTTCCCAAAAAATATCTCCTTCGTGGTGGCTATTGGTGGATATTCCGGTGAAATTTCAGCAGGTTTTCGACTCTCCAAAAGTATTAATCAGGCTACACCCCAAAATTACTCTTTAAATAGAAAAAATTGGTTTTCTGAAGATATAGTGAGATTTTACTAGGACGAGGTAAATGGGTCGTTACAATTCTCCTCCACTAATCATGAATTCGCCCTCGAATTCAAGTGATGAGCCGGCTATCCAATACTATTCTAGCAAAAAGATATTTAGATAATAAATCCTTGACTATGTTTCGGTCTCCTATATCTGATGCTCGATCTGTCATTCTCCAAACAAAATTTGACTAATATAACCATCACCCCTTGAATTTTTTTCTCTATGTTACCACTCCTTGATCCCCATGGTACAATACTCGTTTTGATAAATCTTTTCTATTATAGATCTTCCAGCTACTTTTCCCGCTTGGCCATCTCCAATGGCGTTAAACAATATAACTTGAAAAACATGAGATGCTGGTTTCAACTTAATAATGAATGAATCTCCTATGGCTGGTGGAGGTTGATATCTACTTAATATTTGGCTCAAACACAACATGAAAGTTCAACACTTAACTGATCGCAGACTCACAAACTATGCAAAGCTCCAAGGTAAGATATAGTGCAAGCTACCCCACCCGTTATTGCATTCGATACTACACGAGGTTGCTAACTACGAATGATAGCCACAAAAAACACAAACACTCATATATAAACGATTATGGTAAATGATACATACCAGCTATCAGCTCAACTCTCGGGTAGTCTCCTGTAGTAACCACTATGCTAAGGCTGTGGCTGTAGTGCTGGTTGTTCCCTCCTCGGACAATCCCTAAAAAAGTAGCCAGGCTGATCACAGTTGTAACAGTTCTTAGATGCTGCTGCTGGTGCTACTGGTGCTTTGATTTGGTTAACCAGAGTCGTGTCAACTACCTTTCCCCGACAATATTTTGCAATATGGTCTAATCGTCCACATGAGCGGCATCTGAGGCACTCTCCAAAATGATGACGGTGATAACGAGCACATCACTGCACCTCTGGATGGTCAGATGTCCTCCTATGAGACTCTGGAGTCTTTCCAGAGTTTGGTTGGGCTGTCTTGAGGAGTTTCTCTTCTTCTGCCAGACCCACCTCCTGTTCAGCAGCTTTCTCCACCAAATCTCCCAACCGATGGTAAGTGACGACACGACATCTATTGCGAATATCAAATCGCATTCCATCCTAAAACTTCCTGATCAAGTCTTCCTCTGAAATTCCACTTCCAGCAAATCTGCGAAGTCGACTGAACTCAACCTCATACTCCCTGATAGTCATGGTACCCTGGCTTATATGCTCGAAAGCAGTCTTCTTCCTGTCCATTGCTTCTTTTGGAAAGTACTTTCTCTCAAACTCTCTCTTAAAGTCTTCAAAGGTCAGTCTATTAGGTTCATGGCTTAGTCGCACTCCCTCTCACCAAACTAGTGCATCTCCACACAGGTGTTGCATAGCCAATCTAAGTGAAAACTCTGGTGGACAATCGATGATCTCCAACTTCCGTTCCAGACTAAGCTTCCAATCGTGTGCAACTGTAGCATCCACAGTTCCTCCAAAATGCTCCATATCCATGTTCTTCATTTGTCCCGTCAGTCTGTAAAACCTCTCACCATAAACTGGGTAGACGTGAGGTGGTGGCGGTGGAACCTGAATGCCCTGAGGAACATGTTGAGCTGGAATCTGCTGTAACGGAACCTGAGGAAAGGGAACCTGTTGCAATGGAACCTGAGGAATGGGAACATGTGCAATGGAACCTGAGGAATGGGAGCCTGCTGCAATGGAACCTGAGGAATGGGAGCCTGCTGAATGGGGACCTGCTGAGCAGCAGCTAACAGACGAGCAACCTCCTGAGCGGCAACCCGAGCAGCTTCTTGTGCAGCTACCCGAGCAGCCTCCTGCGTAATCTACTGAATGGCAGCCTGAGCAGCTTATGTAGCTGCCTCCTGAACCATACATCTGAGTCGCATCCTGATCAATATGTGGGGCTCCTGGCGGCACACCATTTCCCTGAACTTCCCCAACAGGAGCCTGCTCATCCACAACTTCACGAGCATCGGCTCTGACTGTAGCTCTGATGGTGCGAGTACGCTTAACTCCTCTCTTTGGCGGCATCTGAAAAAAACGGGACGGTTATCTTCGGTTCAACTAGAGTACTAACGATTGATAGAACATTACCGGACATCAAGGCGTTTTTAAGTTTTGAAACTGTTACAACATTAAAATCATTAAAAATCAGGTCCCTTAACCGGCGTCCCCGGTCAGGGCTGAGACACAACCCGCTCTGATACCAAAATGTAACACCCGTCTCATCCTCACTTGAGATCGGCGTGTTACCAACAACAATTTCTAACTCAAAACCGTAAACGAACTGAAAGTCGACTTTCATATTAATAAAATAATAAATCCATTAACCAAAATAACTAAAATAATCATCGGAAATCGTAAAACAAAAGCCTGAAAATAAAAGAAGAACAAAAACGTCTAAAAACACCATTTGTCCGATCAGTACCCTATTCGTTAGTCTCACCTGCAAAGAGGAAAAAGAAAGGGTGAGTAACAGGGGAGTCACTCAGTGAGGTATGGGATGCTAAACCTGAAGTCCATGGACCCGGACATAGCACTCCGAATAATATAATTTAACTATAACATGTAACAACCACGGCGCCTAAAATGCCCAAAGAACAAACAAGGATCCTATGCGAGGTGCACACTCGCTCACCGCCCACTCCCGGGCTAACAACTCTGGGATAAGTGCCCAGGTACACCGCCACTGGGACGATTATCGACCTCACAAGGTTATGGCTCACAGGTCGACTAGGCTGGCCGCAACCCCCACACAACACAATCCGGCATACAAATATACCTCTCTGTACCCGGCTAAAAATCCAAACTCTTTCGTAGCTGACTATAAATATAAATAATATTAAATCACACAAGCAAGAAAGGTTGAATCATCAGACATCTTATTTCCGGTTTAAACAAAGAACCTAAACAACTATCAAACAGACTCCAAACAAACATCATACCGACTCAATTCACAAAGACGGAATATATTAAAACTAAACTATATTTATTCGAAGTCCTAGGCCGTGTTCAAGAAATTACGTGAATAGCCCTCACCTTTGCCACTGGTTGGAATGAACGACGAAAGATGCGACGAACTGCAATACAAGGACTAAAAGTTAAGATTTCGGGTTTCCTAAAATAAAGTTTCCACAAATGGAAACTTTCCACAAATAAAAACTTTCCACAAATGAAAAAATTCCAGAAATAGAAACTTTCCTATTTAAAGCTCTTCCTAAAATAGAATTAGGGTTTCTTAATTTGAAAAACTAAATTTAGGATTTCCACAATCGGCCAGATTTGACATCCTATACTAAAACACCGTAACGTTCTAACCGTACCTTGGTTTAATGATCGGGAAGAAGATATGGAAATTTGAGATCGAGATCTTTCCAATGATATCTTACACGTTTTCTGGTTCGTTCTGAATCAACGGGAAAACACTGATGAAGTTGACTATTCGTAGATCAGATCTGCAGAGAAAGGTCTCGAAGAAACAACCATAACTATTAAAGGAAAATTTCAAATGACGAAACGATTTTTCCTATAGCTAGATCTATGAAAGAAGAACATACCCTCAAAGTTTGGCGTTGAAATATTATGTCTGAAGTATTCGTTTTCCTATTCTCCCAAAACATTTCTCTAGAACGTTTTATTCTTTTTTCGGTGGGTATAATTACTTCTCCTTCGTGGTGGTTATTGGTGGATATTCCTGTGAGATTTCAGCAGGGTTTCGACTCTCCAAAAGTATTAATCAGGCTACAGCACGAAATAACTCTTTAAATAGGAAAAATAGGGTTTTCTGAAGATATAGTGGGCTTTTACTGGGCCAAGGTAAATGGGTCGTTACAATAAAATCCTATAAATTAGGTCAAAACTCGTCCAGGGCCTTCTCGTCATTTGTCTTTAATCTTGGGCTTTGAATCAGCTGTCTGCAATTTGGACGTCGATCAATGGCAAGTGTGCATCATCGATCGACCTTGGTCTTTTAACATTGGTCGACGCCAAGGTTGTGTCGTTGACTGACTACAGTCTTGTACTTCGACTCCTCAAATGATCAGCTACGGATTCTTCTAATCTAAATGCTCCAAAAGCTCCAAGTATCTCCATATATCTCCGAAATGTTTCTGGATCTGTAAATACTCCAAAACATAGTCTAGACACACATAATAGACCCTAAATAGAGCCTATAACATGGCCTAAAACTGGTAATAAATAGGCTATATCAACTCCCCCAGACTTAACCTTTTGCTTGTTCTCAAGCAAACTAAGCCTGTGAAAGAGATTTTGAAAAGCGGAGACTCACATAATGTCTAATTATAACTGTCACTCTACTTTGTTGCAACCACATCCTATCAAGTCACTCACAGAGAAACTTTATATACCCTATCCTAGTATAGTAACCAAATGCATTCTACCAACAACTTAACAAATACTAGTCTGACTCACCCCTCTATTGATTTCATTTCTTTGCATAAAATAAAAGTGTAGGCTTTACCTTGGGAGTATCGATCAAAGGACACATGGACCCTTACCTCTGCAAGTTTCTTAACAACCAGGCACAAAGTCTTCTCCGATTCTTTCCTTTTTCCACCTTTTCTTTCTGAATCTTTCTAGATCTCAAACTTAATGGACAATGATGATGATACAGTCCATCTTACCATCTCATCAATTTTCTTCTTCTTTTCTTTTCTCTTGTTTTTTTTTCTTTTATTTTTTTTTTCTTTTTTGGGCAAAGTTGTTGGCGAATAGTGGGGTCATCGGTAATGTGCCTACCCCTCACTTCCAACAATTTGTGATCGTTCCTCCGAATTAGAATAATGGGGTTATCGATAATGTACCTACCCCTCTGCATCTCGGGAAGTCATCTTAATCTTTTAAGATTTTAAGTAGATGCTGAAGAGAGAGGGATGGGAACCAAAGGTGCAATCACTTGTACCTACAGACTTGCAGAAGGAATCCAATCCAGTGTATACCAAGCTCCAAAGCAAGAAATAATGTCAGGATTAGTGTTGGAAATCAGATTCGGTTCCTTCAAATTTTCTAAGAAAATGTGATATAGTGGCAGGATGAACCACTTTGGTATCTCTAGTAATCTCTGCAAACAATCTTCTAAAGATGGTGCTAAAGTGTGGTTAGTAAATAATAAATCTTGATCATAGTCCCTTTCTTGACTGAATAAAACTTTTTGAAAAACTTAATATATATATATATATAAAGCTCAAAATGAATCAAATAGTATTAGCGAACCTCTCCTGACTTAAATTACACTGTCCCCAGTGTAATCCGTCACAGATTTGTTAGGGAAAATTAAATCATAAGTAAATAGCTTAAGTAGAAAACTCGATACCCCTCTCTGTAAAAGAGTGTCGATCGATGGTAGCCGTATGTGGTCGATCGATGGTCGCGATCCATTGTCGATTGATGGTGCCTCTATGGTGTCCATCGATGGTGGACTCAAAGAGTCTACAAAACAAAGTAAAACTCGAAATAAATAGTAGTATAACTAAAAAAAAGACTTACTAAACAGTGGATTGCCTCCCGCTCAGCGCTTGGTTATACTCTTAAGCTCGACGTTGTGAACCTTCTGACAAGTAAGGAGGTGGATCAAAACTTGGAAAACAAGCGTCTACATTTTCTTTGATCTTCCGAAACCATATACCAATGAAGCTCCTCATTGCCTCATCTCCTTTGGTTTTCTCATTCCTTATAACCTCTTTCGCAACCTCCATTGAATGCATTCTCCTTTGTCGGTTCTCAATATTGCGCTGTAGCATTCTAAGTCTGGCAGCTGTAGTCTCCGATATATCCTCCAATTGCTGAGAAATATCTTCCTTCATCAGGCTCTGAGAAAAATCAATCTCATCAAACCTATCTTCCAACTGTATTTCTGCTGCGGTATTCTGTCCGTTGGCTTCAATGTCGATCGATGCCCTGATGTTGCCGTCGATCGATGCCGGTCCGTCTGCCCCAATCGCATGCCGTCTCTAAACAGTATCCAAATTTTACTTCATCTCATCCATGCGTTCAGTCAAACCGGTAAGGTAGTTTTCTATTGGATAGTAGACATCATCCAGCTTCTTGTAGAAATCATCCAGCCTCTTGTAGAAATCATCCAGTGACATCTCTTGAGCTTTGTAGATCTCATGCACAATATCATCAATCTCTGCTCTACTGTATGTCCTTTGATTCTTCACAGATGTAGCGATCTTTGCTGCATTTTTTGGTAAACATATGTAGCTCTGCTAAAAAAAATATTAGCTCTCTCTAGAACTGCTCTGATGTCTTCAGCTTGCACATTCACTACTCTTCTGTCTGTAGCTCGTACATTACCATACTCATCTCTGTAGATGTCATACTCATCTTTCTTTTCCCAATGGAAAATTCTTTTGCCCTTAGCATCAAAAGCTCTCGTACCTTGCTCGAACCGCCAGTCGGGCGATGGGGGTTTGTTCCAATCGATCGATGGTGGATAGTTGTAGGCATTGGAAGGACGAAGTTTGTGTATCTCCAGAAAGGTGTTGTCGATCGATGCACAATGGGTGTCGTCAATTAATGTAGGATGCTTGGAAGTGTATTGAATACTACTTATCATCTCGTTCTTCTGCTCCTCAATGTCGATCGATGATGTAAGATCTGCGTCGATCGATGGCTGCTGCTGCTGTCCAACTAAACTTTCCGATCCATTTAGCCATAATAAGGGCATCTGCTACATCCTCCTTAGATAAATATAAGATTCTCCCATGAAGAGCCTGTGCACGTCCCTCTGGGTCTCTGAAAATTCCAAACTCATCTGGTCTAAGATGAACAATATATGTATCTTCTGCTCCAATTTTGTGTTCTGGTTCGCGTCTGATGTTGTTCGATGGCCTTTAGTAGCCGGTGATCGATGCTTGATTATCCACTGTCTCATTTATCACCAAACCAGCGCCTTCTGATTCTAGGCCACGATATTCAACCTGAACTTCCTCTCTGCAATCTTCACCGTATCCTTCGGAAGCTTCCCCATATCCTCGGCATGTCGGACGTGTGTCAATCGATGGTGTATAGTGACTGTCGATCGACGCTCGATAACCAGATTGTTGCTCGAAAAGGTTTCCAGCTCCATTAGCCATGGCAAGTAAATCTGCTATATTTTCCCTCGTGACATTTAGTAGTCTGCCATCCATAACTCTTGAGTGACCGTATCGATCTATCATGATACCGAACTCATCTGGTTGTATATAACCATATTCCTTCTCGAGTTCTGCAGCTGAACCTAGTTCTGATGCTTCTTCTTGATCAATATCGATCGATGGCGTAGGGTTACCGTTGATCGATGTCGATTTCTCGAGTCGATGGGAAATGTGATAAACACCAGCCTCTTCCATAGCAATACCACGGTACTCGATTATCTTTTCTTCTCTGTAATCTTCATCGTACTCGGGGTAGCCTGGGTTGTAACCACCATCTGCGTGGCAGTTGTTGATCAGTTCTGGTGTAGGGTTGTCAATTGATAGTGAAGGGTGGGTGTCGACTGATTTCTGAACAGCAAACGCGTCGATCGATTATCTGGGCTGGGTATCGATCGATGCTCCATCTTCCGACTCTTCATTGAAGTCATAATCGCATAAGCATGTTGGCACAAGTTCTGCATTATCACACATTCATCAGAGTAGCGTTGTTCTTATTCTTGACAAGTTCATAGAAATATTTTGATCAACTAGAGGCATATACAACCTGTTTAATTTCATATCGCAGATAGCTCCCACAGTAGCCATGAAATCTCTCCCAAGTAGTAGTGAAGAGTTCCAATATATCATGATGTCCATTACGTGAAAGTCTACTGGAACTAGGGTGTTGTTAATCTGTACTGGAACATCTTTTATCCCTCCTGAGTTCACTTTCGAGCTGTCTACAAATGTGAAAGAATCATTGGAGGGTTCCACTTTTAGGTTCAGCTCCTCTACCGTAGTTTTTCGCATAATGCTCACTGCTGATCCAGTATCACAGAGGGCATTAGGGTATTCGTTGCCCTTGGTAAAGCATGGAACCATGAACTTCCCAGGATCACTTTTCTTCTTCAGGCATGTCCTCTGTTTCATCTTTTCTCTAAGATGATTGAACATGATCTCTATATCATCGTCTGTCGCCCTTGTTTCCCTGAAAAACGTCCAAAACCTGTGAGTATAATAAGCTTCATGATATCTAAAGGAATTTTGAAAAGTCTGTTGGTAAAGCTATCCATCTCTTTTTCATTGGCTTCTTTGCGTAGATGTTTGGGATCTTTTGCTTTCTCTTGGAGTGTCCCTCATCTTCTCTATCAAGATCCATACTTTCTGATGTGTCAGTTTTCTATTCTGAAACCATTCTGGTTGGACGCACAATCAAACTTGCAGCGATGCTTGGCAGTCGAACCGGTTTTCTCAACTGTCGATCGATGCTCAGGTCACATTATCGATCAATATATATATATCTCTCTGTCGGTCGATTGTCTCACGTCGGTGTCGATCAATGTTAGTCAATTCACACAAAGCTACTGATGCTGCAGGAATCGTTGAAGATCGATGCTCATTGCTTGGTGTCGATCGACACCAATGCGAACTGCCGAATGACATCGAGCTTTCCACACGAAAATCTCCTTATTGAAGCCTTTCCTTCTTAACTTCCTGCCATAAATCATCGTCAATCAATGCATTGACGTGGTACTTCTGTCCAGCTTATATTTTCTCCTTGATCAGGCTCTCATGTCTCCTAATGGTTTCACTTGTTTGCAGCACTTGATTCTCCAACTTCTTCATATGGGTGTTGAAATTTTCGAACTTGGTGTTGAGGTTGAGGTACACCCCATCTATCTTTCCATTGAAATCCACAGTCATATTCTGTGCCTCTAGAACTATGTCAACCATTGCTTCGATCTTGCTTTCTTGAGTTTCTGGAGGAGGATTCTAGTAGTAGGAAGATCCATAAGTTATGTTGTTGTTGAAGGGTTTTCGCTGTAAACCCTGATTAAAGCTACTCCTTTGACCATTCCCATAGGAGTTCCTGTTGAAACCTTGTCCCTTGTCTCTGGAAACCATTCCCAACAATGTAGTTCACATCCTCTTCTTCAGTCTCATCTTCTCAAGATTCTATTGCTTCAACTTCTGCAAAAGTGACATGCTTCCTGAAGAATTTCTAAACACTGTCTAGTTTTGCCTTGACCTCTTCAATCTGATCCTTGCTCAAATTTGGAATTGATTTCTTCCTTTCAAATTTTGTGTTCTTGGTGCTACTGCTGGATGCCAGATTCTCAATCAACCTTGTAGCTTCTTCAGAATTTCTATTGCTAAAATTTCCCTCAATAGTTGTGTCCAAAGCCATCTGATACTGTAATCCAATACCTCTAAAGAAAGTGCTGAGAATTTTCACTTCGTTGAACCCGTGATATGGACAATCTCTTTGGTATGATTTGAATATGATCTAGGAGTTTCTAAAAGATTCTAAGGGTTCTTGTGAAAAAGTAGCAATCTTGCTCCTAGAATCTTCTGCTCTTGCATCATCAAAGAAGTTACGCAAGAAAGCGTTGTTGATGTCAGTCCAAGATGTCAAGGATCCTGGTGGTAACTGCTTAAGCCAGTATGAAGCTTCTCCAGCAAGTGAGTAATTGAAAAGCTTACAAAAGAGATAGTCTCCGGGGACTTCATTGGCTTTGATAGCAGTCACTAGATCCTCAAATCGTTCCAGATTATCCATAGGGTGCTCATGTCGTAACCCATGGTAAGGTGTCTGTGCTACAAGTCCGAAGAAAGCGGGCTTGATTTCAAAATCTTCCCTTAGAAAAGCTGAAGGAATGGAGGATCTGTTGGCTTAGAACTTGTCTTCACGGTTGTATCCAGTCAGTGTTCTCTAAGCAGTTTGGGCATTAGCTTCAGGTTTATCTGCTGCAGCGTTTGCTTCTGCTTTTGTATCAGGGATTATGCCCCCCTGATTTTCTATCTTTTGTCCTGCTGCATTACGCAGATGACCGTCGAGGTCATGCATGTTTCCATCCTCATCCCGAGTCAATATTAAAGTTGCAACCATCTGAACTCGTCTGCTTCTGTCGATCGATGCAGGTAAGTTGTTGTCGATCGTTGCTATGTGATCAATGTTGGTCGATGCTCGAGTTCTGATGTCGGTCGATGCTGTCCGTAAAGAAGTGTCGGTCGACGTGGTGTAGGTGTTGTCGATCGATGCTTGTCGTCTTTCTTTGCGAATCGTACGTTTGTGTTTGTTGGGTCATAGAATAGTAGTTATTGTCCTTTATTGCTTCTGGTGTGTCTTTGCATGCACCTGAAAAACAAAGGAAAAGAAAATTTTAGTAACTTGAAAGTAGTAACAAACCTAGACTAAATCCTAGAAATTAAATCTAATGGCGATTAAAGCTCCCCGGCAACGGCGCCAAATTTGACATGCATGTTTTTATCGTTTTAGCAGTGTATAAATATCCTAAAAATTAAATATCAAATTAAACCTACTCTTAACACACAAATAATACTCTTGCCAAAAGAGATCAGGTGTAGTACTTAGGGATCAAATTCACAGAGAACAATGGCATACAATAGATTTTTTATTTCTAAAGATTAAGGTAGGTGAATATATATATTAGTGGCAAACATTTAATTAAGAAAATATTCCTTATCAAGATGTAGAGATGCAATATGAAAATATGCTAATAATGCAAATATGAAAATATTCTAATAAACTAACTATATGCAAATGTAAATATGCTAAATCTAGGGTTTCAAGCATAATGGATTATAGGGAATATGAAGTACGAAAATGTAAATATTCTAGAACTCAAATATTAACTATTCTGACGCTTTTAACTCCAACTCTCGTATGCGAGCAAAAGGAAAGACCATCGATCGACTGCTAAGGCCTGATTTGATAAGTCCACCAGACTTATTAGACCAGCTCTCATGCCCCTAACAACCTAGTTCAATGGAGTATGTTCTGGCACAGAACCCACTCTCGTAGTCTTCGGTGTCCTACTTTCGAGATTCTAGTTAGTTACTCTAGAATGTAAGCATTAAGCACAACTAAATTGATGGATATTAACTTAACCTAGCAATCCTACTTTTGGGCTAATCCATGATTGCTATCATTCAACCCTAAATCTAGTTGAAAACTACTCAGACATAATTAAAGAAAGAACAATAGTCTGAATATAATGCATAGATAAATTATTAGGGTTCCAATACAAATCTCCCTAAGGAGCTACTCCTTCTGTTTCGTTTTATATGTCGTTGTAGAGAAAAATATTTGTTTCAAAATAAGTGTCATTTTATAATTTCAATGCAGAATTTATTAACTTTATATGTTATTCTATTTTTATTGGTTAAAATATGGTTAGGGGTATAGGTAATTGTATTTTTATCTAGAAAATGTTTAAAATTAAATGTTTTCTTAATGTGTGTGCACAAACCTAAAACGACAAGTAAAGTGAAACGGAGGTAGTATTAATCTTCTCCCCTAAAAACCTAGAACTATAATAAATCTTTGTAAGTGTGTACTATATACTCTCTTGCACACTCTCTCCATGCCCTCAATACTAAAAGCATAAATATAAAACCTTAAAACTTATTGTGAGAGCAAATTGATCGAAATTATGAGCTAGATTCTTAACGAGTTTTAGCTATGCATCCATCTTCTCGTCTCTTGCTTCGTATTCCCGCTATATTGGTCTGCTACTATTTGGGAATACACATGGATATTACGTATCTTGATGCCATGAGCTAGCTGCAAAACCGCGATGAGAGCTTCGTACTCAGCTTCGTTCTCTGAAGCGTGAAAAATTAGTCTAAACGATTGTTCCCACACTTCCCTAGTCGGCAATGTGAGCCGAATTCCAATCCCTGAGCCTTGTTTGGATGAAGACCCGTCAACATGAAGGGTCCATGTCAAATTTGGTTCTTGGTTTGTGCTGGCCTCTGTGAGGAGTTCTACCAAATAATCGGCGATTACTTGCGACTTTGCACAAGTTTTTGCCCGATACTCAATATTGTATTCACTTAGTTAGACTGCCTACTTTGCTAGCCTCCCTGATTGACTAGGACTGTGAAAAATCGTTCGTAATGGGAAAGAGGTGAGAATAACGAGCGTGTGCGACTGGAAGTATGGTCTTTGTTTTCGCGCTGACATCACGACAGCGAGTGCCAGCTTCTCCATTAGAGGGTACGTGTATCGGCATCAACAATGTTTTAATTACGTAAAAATCTGTTTTTGCTCGCCGCGTTCTTCTCTAATGAGAACACAGTTTACAGCCATCGTGGATACAGCGATATACAGAAATAAAGTCTCCCCTTCGACGGGTTTGCAAGAAGTGGGAGAATAATTAGGTAATGCTTTAACTGTTGGAAAGGTTTTTCGCATTCCTCGGACCACTCAAATTTTTTGTTCCCTTTCAAAGTATCGTAGAAGGGTATGCATTTTGCCGTTGATCGTGAGATGAAGCGATTAAGTGCTGCTACTCTCCCTGTTAACCTTTATTCTTCTCGTTTTGTCCTTGGAGAGGCCATTTCGATCAGCACATTTATTTATTTGGGTTAGCTTCAATTTCGCGATACGTGACTAGATATATGAGGAACTCCCCTGATGCCACTGTGAACCTGCTTTTAGCCGGGTTTAGTTTCATGTTATGCATGTTTAATCTTTCGAAATATTAATTCAGGTGGGCAACGTGATCGCGTCCTTTGAGAGATTTTACAAGCATATCATCGATATAAACTTCCACATTTTTTCCGAGTTGCTCGGAGAATATGCGGTTTACAAGTCGTTGGTAAGTCATGCTTGCGTTCTAGAGACCAAAAGGCATTACATTGTAAGAATATGTGCAGCAATCTGTGATGAATGCAGTTTTCTCACGATCGTCGCGATTCATCATGATTTGGTTGTACTCCGAAAAAGCGTCCATGAAAGATAGGAGTCCGTTCCCTGCTGTTGCTTCTACCAAGTGATCGATTTATGGCAATGGGAAGCCAGTATGGGTATCTGACCTACGTTATGGTTCCGACATTGAGGAGTTTATCGAGCTCGCCATTGACTGCGGTGGCGCGTTCTGGTCCCAACTTTCGTCTTACTTGTTTTTACATGTTTGAAAGTTGGGTCGACGTTGAGTTCGTGACATGTTACGTTGATGTCGATCCCTGGCATGTCTTCTACACCCCAAGCGAATATGTATAGGTTCTTTTTTAGACATGCGATAAGCTCTGTTTCAAGGGCTCTCAAATGTTAGCGCCGATTTCAACGCAACGCTCATGAAATTTCTCATCAAGACATACTGACACAATGGGTTCACAAGTTGGTTTGCATTTTTCTTATAAGGCCTCGGCTTTCTGTAAATTGCCAATAGATTTCTGTTTCATATTGTTCTTGGGAGTTTTCGAAGGAAGACGATTTCTTTTTCTTTATCGACATAATTTATGCTATTTGATGCTTTCGCTACAATTCCGCAGCGAAACAGACTTGCGATACATTTTGATCTCCCCATTCTGAGGTAGTCGGAAATTTCACACACTAGTGGTACGTCGAAGGTAAAGCTTGCATGAAATTTAGCCGTGAAACGTCCATGATTACGTTGTATGATGTAGGGTGCTTGACGATTAAAAATTCCACAACTTTGGTTATGCTCCTAGCTTTAACCGTGAGGTTAATTGGGCCGAGGGTCATAGTAGCTTCTCCTCAAAATCCCACCATCAGGCTCGGACTCTCTGTAATTTCTGACAGTCGATTTTCATTCTGTCGAGGGTGTCTTCGAAGAAAATATCGGCCGAGCTTCCAGTGTCGACCAATACTCTTGCGACATCAATATCTTGGATCGTCAACTCGATGACAAGGAGATTGTTGTGAGGGTTGGCCTGATCCGCCGTTTATCTATCCTAGAAGGAGATATCGGCGCTGTCTCTTTTGTTAGACATACCGCTTTCTGATCGTTTGGTGATTATCATGTTAGAAATTCTGACACCCTCCTTCTAGCGCCACCTGTAGGAACCAAAATTCAGACTGTCAATTTTAGTGAACGAAGGAAAGTCAAGAGACTCTAACTTTCCTTGATGTCCCAGATTCCCCGCGTAAACAGAAGAATACAAAAAGAGACAATAAAAAGATATCAAAAGAGATTGCACAGAGTTGTTTTGTTGATTAAGAAAAAGTAAAGTTACACAGATCCACTGAAAATAAGATGGACGGAAATTTGTCAATAGTGGAGAATAAAAGAAACAAAACAGTAAAACGTTATAAGGATTAAACTCGCTAGCCTAGCCTAGATCCTAATTTCTCCTAAAGCTAACACTAATTTCTCCCAAAACCTAATTTTCGGATCTTTTTTCTCTTCGTCGTGTCTCCTCTTATATAAGTCTACAAGGTTGGTCGTCTTTCCTTTTCTGCCCGCGATTCGAGTTTATCTTCCCCGTAAATCTTCCATATCTTCTCGATTTTCCATAATTATCCTGAATCTTGACAAATATTTTTTTTTTCCATTTATCCTCTGCGGAAATACGGTAGACTGTCATTGCAATCGGGTTCATTCTCGTCTAAACTTGTATTTGGAACTTTATCGCGTTTTAGATCCTTTTTTGGCCGTTTTATGATTTTAGCGATTTTTTCGATTTCTTTCGGAGAAATCGTCCTTCATATGTTTACACAATGTTGGTTCTGAAAAATAATAAACCAATCATGTAATCGAGACAACGTTGGTGTTTAAGTTAACCATTGTCTTTTTACACAATCGACTTGAAGTTTTGGCGAGAAAACTAGTTTTACGGATTTTATCATAAAACTTCAATGGAAACTCCAATCGAAACAAAAAAAAGAGATGTCTTAGCAAAGATATGACGGAGAGAATGATGAAGATGGTGTGTTCTAGTCGCCCATGGGGGACTAGAAATTGTTTGCGTGTCTAGTCGCCCATGGGCGACTAGACAATGTTTCGTGTCTAGTCGCACATGGGAGACTAGAAAGTATTGCTTATCTAGTCACCCATGGGCGACTAGAAATTTCTGCTTGTCTAGTTGTCCATGGGCGACTAGACAGTGTTGCTTTTCTAGTCGCCCATGGGCGAGTAGACAGTGTTCGCGGTTCTTTGTCGTCCCAAAACTTATTATCTACGATTGTTCGGAATGAGTTTGCTTTGGAGGATAGTCTTAGCAATCCTGGACTTTGATTTCAAGATTATCGTTTTCGACCCCAACACAACTACATAACTGGTGAGCTCTGTGTATGGATGTGTTGGCCTACTTCTTTAGGTTTGGGAAACCTATATTTATAGTAGAGGTCATGTCTCTCTCTTAGGATTTGAAAATATTCATTGTATCCTTAGATAATAGAATATTTTTATTTTTCCTTAAGAATGAGTATATATATTAGAATACTTCATCTTTCTCTTGGATCTAGGAAAATTCCTTCTTCTCTAAGCTGGTTACCTTATATTAAGGAAGATTAGGAAGATTCTTTCTTGCCTTAGCTGGTTACCTTTTATTAAGGAAGATTTCCATTTATCCTAAGGCAGGAGAAATCACTTGACCTGGAAGCAAGAAGCCGGAGGCAGGAATGGAACCAAGATCTGCGCAAGGATTTCTCCAGGCAGGAATCGGAAGGTCGGGGTCCTGGTATAAAGCTGGAGTAATCTCTTCATGGATTATTTTCCCCCAACAGTTTCCCCCTTACTTTCTGGTTTCATGTTTGAAGGCGGGAAATACCATGATTTTATTTGATGACTTCTTGAGTTGCACCATGGCAACAAGTTCTCTGCTTAATTGGGAGTAGGTTGTCAACTCGTCTACTAAATGGGGTATTAAAGCATGAGCCACTAACTAAATGGGCGATAGTGCTTCAATGTACGGGCACATGGTCTGAAAGAATTCGTTGCTTGATTGGAGATGTATTGCCTGGAGAATGAACGGAAATCCTTGATCTGATATCGGCGCATGGCCTGGGTATGTGATATATTTTGTTATTTACCAGTTTTAGACCATCATTTGGACCCTATTTGGAGTATACTATGTGTGTCTAGACTGTGTTTTAAAGTCTTTTCATTTCAAGTTACGTTTTGGAGCATTATGAAGATAATGGAGCTTGTTAGAGCAGTCAGAGGAGATATCTAGTAGATGTTCACGATCAGCTAAGTACGAGTCGAAGTCAAGGATGACCGTCGATTGATGGAGCATCCTTGTTGTCGATCAACGGCCTACTCGCATAAGTATTGGCCGACTTCAAGCCCAAGTCAAGACAAGTAACGAGAATGCCCTTGAACAAGTTTTCACCTAGCTTATAAAGATTTTGCCATTGTTTACACTACAAGAAATATGTGTATTGGTAGCAGTTCGCGGTAGCACGAATTCATCAACTGCTACCAAAAATGTTAAATCTGGATCACAATTCTATTGTAGCACTAAATTCGTGCTAAGATAGAATTTGATTAAGCGGGAAGGCAAAAATCACTACTAGAGTTGAGAAATCATTCTGGAGGCAAAATATTTAACCAAAATTTACATTTTCCGCCACTTAGACAAAATTTTCAATTCCTCTTACAAAATAAAAATTCATTAGTGAGTGTCTGTTTTGTCGAACATTCATCCCTCTTCTCTCTATCTTTCTTCTCCTCCATTAAGAAATCATATTTCTTTCTTTGATTAGGGCTTCGTTCTTCAACTTCCACAAAACAAAGCTGTTTCCGTAACCTCCTCATATTCGTCTTTGCTTGGATTGATTGAAACACCAATGCTACAGTGTTGCCACTGGAGATCTCCGCCGTCCCTCGCCGATGGGAGAATCGAAGTTCTGGAGCACTCCGCCATGGAAACGGAGAAGACGGTGAAGGTGATATACGAAGGTTGGCGGAAGCTGACGGAAACGAACAAACAGACGGAAGAACGTTTCGGCGAGGTTGAATCGCGTTTGGGCTCAGTCGAGTTTCAGTTAAACAAGATTGCAGCTGCGATCGACCGGATCGAATCTCAAACAGCTCCAGCGAAACCTAATGGCAAGGATATCGCCGGATCTTCGGCTCCTCAGGTAACGATTCCTCTTGACGACTAGGAGAATCACTCGCTAGGTTATCGGAGAGTACGAGTGGGTTAAGCCATCGTCTCTCAATTGATTTCTAGAATACAAAGTGTAATTGACTTTTCCATTGATAAATAAAGTGTTTCTCGTGTTTGTGATAGAGTTTACAAGAGTTCCAAGGTGGTAAAATCTATCAACTTCAATCTCACTCTCCCTTGTCCGGTGGCGGCTTCAATTCTAGCGCAATCAATGGAAACTTCAATCCCGAGTTACTATTACCTCAGAGAGGAAGATGAAGAAGCAGCCTGGTGGTGATTTGTGAAGTCGTCGCCCATCTCAACCTCGTCTCCTTCAGTTTCTCATCTCTGTCGTAATCTCTCTTTCTCTCTCTTCTGATACTGATTCATCGATAACTTTAGGTTTGTGTTCCTAAAGTTATCGCCTTTTTCAGTTAAAAGACTTATTTGATTCTCAGGAAAGATGATAAAGTCTAAGATCTTTGAGCCTGCTCTTGGTATGCAGAGGAAAGATTGGCTCTCTCTTGTTGCTGTCCATAATGGCTGGTGGTTTCTCTCTGTTTCTCTCTACTTTGGCGCTCGCCTTAATAGTAACTAAAGGTATCCATTCTTCTCGTTTAGCCTCTTTTGACAATTTGTCCTCAATGTTATTAATTTTGAAGAAGTTTGTCTTCAGAAAGAAACATTTTCTGAATAATTTTGGTTGTGCAGTAATGGAAGTTGGAGATTTGTGCGACCACATACAATAATCTTGTTTATTTTCATGACCCAGGGTAACCTTTTTTACTGGAAATTAAGTTCCCAACATGTCTTGCATCTGTGCCAGGTACATTATTTTCATCTTATATATGCAGTTTTTTTTCCAGTAAAGTTCAAGGCCTTTCTATCTCCTTATTAGATGATCTTGTTTTGTTCTTTTCCATTGTTATTTGTGGATAGTTGATGGTCAAGGAGCAATAGAGTCTGCTTAACAGGATTACAGTTCTCGCTAACTCCACCATGTCTCTGAAGAAGAGGATAGAAGATGAGAAGACCGAAGCAGGATCTGAAGAAGCTTTGGTGTGGAGATGGCAGTGGAAGCTAGCGGTGGTAGAGGTGGAGCCAGCAAAAAGAAGAAGAGAAAGGTGGTCATACTTAATGTTCATAGACATCTTGACGATGAAAGCATAGTGACCATATGTGTCTTTATCTCATGTTCTTTAAGAGATTGAAAATGCTAAAAAGATCTTTAGAGACTTTTGTTATTTTTGATGTTATGGTAAAGCTAAAGGAGTTTTTTTTTGTTCCAGATATGTTCAAGTATGGAACAAATTCTCTCTATGTATGGATAGAGTGATGCAAGGGTTGATCATAGACAAAGAGAAGAACAACAGCTCAGATTCTCAGAGAATGGTTAAAAAATCTCAACTTGATCAGAAAATGGTAAAACAAAGAGTTCAAAGTTGCAGACGAGCGTAAGCAGAGCGTCTCTCACCGTTACCGCAAGTAGCACTAAGGTTTACACGAGGCTCGACTCTTGTCTCGTGATTCCCCCTCCCCGCCTCCCCCCATTTCAATGGATGAGTTTCAGCTGGTAAGTAGTTTTATTCTGCAACCTCAAAAAACAAGCTTGTGATTGTGTTGTTGTGTATAACATAACAATGGTGTTATGTATACAGATGGAAGGTCTGGACCTTGAAGACTGTCTTGAAAAAGAGCCATTTCCCGAGTGAACTAAAGATAATGAGAGATTAAGAGTAACTATGAGGCATTTGCTTATTCGTTGATGGGAAATCACTTGCTTATGCATTGGAGGATGTTATAAATTACATATTTCTAGAGCTGGCTACTGGTTGTAATCGTAATATATATTTAATGAAATAAATATTTGATTTATTTTTTATAAATCTCTGAATCACATCCAAAAGGACCAAAACTACACAAGAAAAGTATTGAAAGAATTAAAAGAAAAAAAAATCAAAATTTTAAAATGTGGAAGTAAACCAAAAATTTGTGATTTGGTTTCAGATAAAATTGGAAGACGTGTGAAAGTAAACCCTAAACTAAACCCTAAACTCTAGAGATAATACTTAAATTCTGATATTTAACATCAAATTTTATGATTTACTTGTATTTTATTAGAGTATATAAATTCCAAACTCTATTCCCTAAATCCTAGATACTCTATTCAGACCCTAAGTACTATGACACAAATTATAAACCTAAAGACTTAAAAATCTAAATCTTTTAAAACTTTATCCTTAAATTTCACTATACATCTAAAACCCCACCCCAAAATTTTATATCACAACAAAAAATGAATTATATATCATAAATTAGTCTCTACTTCTAAAATAACAATTAACTCCAGATCTTAAATTTAAAATTCTAATTTTTTTTTCCAAACTAAACTTCAAATCATAAACTTAAACCACAAATTTAAACTAAAATATATTTACTCTAAACCTTATATCATATTTCAAATCCTAAACCCCAAAAGTTACCCTCAAACCACATACAATACTTCAAACCCTATACATTAGAACCATATACACACTCCAAATTCTAAATTACACAAACCAATAATTAGTTTTATTTAATCTGATCATTTTCTTAATGTTATATCATTATTTTTTAGATGTAAATGAACAACTTCATTTTATATAAAAAAATTATTCAAAAAATATAATTGCAGTTACTAAAATAACTAGTAACAGTTATATATATATTGATTAATTTTGACCATAGATTGATTTTAATCAAATGGTCACAAATGAAAGTTGTGGTTATCCTCATGCTTCTTTCTTATTGGTTACAATAAAGCTTGTGGTTATCCTATTGCTTCTTTCCTATTGGTCAATCTAAGACAAGGATCTCATCTCTCTCTTTCCTCTCTCACGACGTCTATCTCCTCTCCCTCTATTTCCTTGACTAAGATTAGATCTGCACGCCTCCTCTCAACTCGTCCCCACCACCACCAGCACTGAGGTGCTCGTTACCACACCACCGAGGCGCTCAGCACCACCACCACTCCCTTCGATTCCGGCGCACTCTTCACCACCACTAAGGTCACATCTCCGAATCTCTCTTCCACTTTCCACGGCTCTTATGTATGTTTACCTCCGACTCTCTCGCACTTCTCCACCCTCGCAAGATCTCTGCTCATGTCTCTCCATCTCCACTGCCGGATATGTCAACGGTAACGAATCCACTCCTTTTTTAGATATACAAATTAACTGCTTTCTCAACATCTCCTTTATGTGTGGTTTGATTTTGTTGAAGAATTGAACTAGCGAGAAGAACAAGAGGAGAAATGCTTAAAATGACCCTTCAGCTCCAGCCATAGAACAATGTTTGGTTTCTGACGATGAAGGTACACAAATCCTCTCACAAATAACTACTTTCTCATCATCTCTCTTCTGTCTGGTTTTAATTTTGGTTAAGGTAGAAGTGGACCAGAGTTTGTGGAGGTATGCGACTAGCGTAAGTGAATAGAGGTTGTTGAGGCTCGAGTAAGAAAACCGATGCCTGAGACGGATGCTCTGGAGGCTGTAGGCGCTGTATGCGGAGGCTGGATGCGGAGGCCGCGGCGGAGGCTATTGTAGCGGCAGATTAGGTTTAGGTTGGTTAATTAGTTTTAAACCCGGTTTGTATGTAAACCAGTTTAATTTATAAAACATTTGTAATCTGATTTAATTTATAAACGAAATCAGGTGTAAGCCTAATTTTTAATATAAACCGAAATCATTTGCAAACCGGTTTAATTTATATATTGAAGGTTGTAAACGAATATTAAATATTAGACCAGATTAAATCTCAAATTAAATAATAACAATAATAATAATAATCAATTTTAATTTTTTTCCGCAAACGATATATTAATTTTAATTTCCATAGCATTGAAAATATGTTTTTACAGATTATGCTATGGCAAAATAAAAATGCCATAGAAAATAATATAGTAGCCAAAATAAAATGCTAGTAAAACAATTAAATATAATACTAGATAAATGCTATAATATCTCTACTTTTTATAGCACACGAAAAAATGCTATGATAAAAGGGGGATTTACCATAGCTGCGGCTGTCACGGCGTTCTTCGAAACGCTACGAAAACCCTATGATAGCGTTTTTCGGGTGCTACCAATACCGATATTTCTTGTAGTGTTAGGCAAAGAGACATACATAGAATACACAAAAGTATGATTTACAGCTTTTAGTTTTCTTAGTAGTTTAGGGGAGAATATGTGAACTCCTTCAGAGATTTTCATTGGAACACCATTATTTATTCTATGCATTATATTATTCAGTCTATCATGTTTTCTATGATTATGTATATGTAGTTCTCCTTTTAGATTTACGGTTTATAATGTTATTGAGGAATTAGCCCCAAAATAGGATTGCTAGAATGAAGAAATATCAAACTTTGGAATTGGGTTTAATGGTTGCGTTCTAGAGGGGTTATCCAGAAACCTGAACTTAGGACATGGATAACTATAAGAGTAGGTTTTGTACCATAATTGATTCCATTGAGCTAGGTTGTTAAATACATTAAAAATCTGGTTTAATTAACCTAGTGGACGAACTTCCTGTCTGATTAGCATCAATGGAAACTCGGCCTTAGCCATCGATCAACAGTCTACTCCTATGTTCGCATACGAGAGTTGGGACGGCCTTAGTCGTCGATCGACGGTTTACTCCTCTGTTCGCAAAGAAGAGTTCGGACAACAGGGGGTCAGACTAGTTTATTAATGTCCTCGCATATTAATAATTTCTTGCATCCTATCCACTATAATTCACTTCCGTGAAACCCTAGATCTATCGTTTTCCATATTTGAATCAACTTTACTTATTTAGACAATTTCCTTTTCGGATAAACTTACAACAAACCTTCTATTTATAGCTTACCTAGCTTAGCAATTAGGAATACAAAAATCTATTGTGTGCCTTCACTCTTTGTGGATTTGATCCATAAGTACTAAAATTAGACCTCCCTTGGCAAGAGTAGTTCGTAGGGTTAATTTTATAGATTGTCTGCTTTAAAATAAACCTTAACCTGCACGCTGTCAAACTTGGCGCCGTTGCCAGGGAGCAAGGATCACCATTTGATTTATTTTCTAGGGTTTGGTCTAGGCTTTTTTTTTTGCAAGTTACTAATAATTTATTTTTCTTATTTTTCAGGTGCATGCCCAGCAGTAGCATAAGCAAAAAGAACAAGAAATTACTATTCTCAGATTCCGTTGCAATCAAACATTCCATCTGCAAACATATATGACAAGCATCGATCGACAGTAGCACTCAACCACAGATCGACGTTCTTTCCCAACAACCATCGACCGACAGTACCCACACGACATCGATCAATGGCCGTTCGCGGACAATACGAAAAGATAACAAAACAAATTTATAGAAAAGGTAGATCTTATTTGAATCTGCGTAAGAGCATTGCGATCATTACAAAAGATTATAAAAGCTTCGGCCGCAAGAGCTGTCAGTGAGTTACCTAGTTCTAGCAACCTAAAACCTTATACCTAGTTGAGTCACATCTCAATAAAAAAGACAAAAAAGATATGAAAAAGGTTTTGATTGATTTCGGACTAAACCTTACGAAAGGCTGCCTACGTCCCCCTTTCGAGGATCAAGCCAAACGTAGTTCAATTGAAAGAGTGGTCTTGGAGGTTGGCCGTTTTTTGATGATTGGTCGGGTGATCGATAGTGATGGTCGCCGGGTGGTCAATAACGATGGTGGTCAAGTCGTCAAGCGATAGAGATGGTGGTCGATGTGGTTGATGAAGGTTAGCAAGCAATGAAAAATGAGGATGGAATCGAGGTCGGTAGCCGTGTGGCTTTCTCAACATGATCAGTAAGATGCTAAAACGGAATGGAGTGGAACTAAGCTTGTTAGTAGTGTAAACTCTCTCATGTTTAGTTGGTAAGATGGAAACTGATGATTGATCAATGGATGCCACAAATCTCTAAGGAGACTCGATAAGTCTAATTTTTGCTATCAAGATTGATTCTCGCAACGCTTAAAAGACTTAAGGTTTTGCAAGGCAAAAACTTTCCATACTTTATTTATCAGCAGTAACTGATACTTGGACATGAGAGGGAACTTTATATAGAGTGCAAACAGCTTTGTCCTTCTAAGGGACTTAGAGCAGATTACAAGACTCGACTTGGACATCCAAATGAAAAGAAATGGAAACTAGTACAACCGAGTTTAATCGAATAAACAATAAAAGGAAACAAACCAAAAACAATAATCTGACTAGTATATATGGGAATGAAATCAAATTTATTCTTTACCTTTGGTCTGACATGGTTAGAATATGGTAAGTGGCCGAGATGGTGTAGATGGATCGGTCCTTTTTCTCTTGCATGTTGGGTGGATCAAATCTTGGGCCAATTCGCAAGTCATAGGATGAATCATGCTCCTGGTCTGTTGGGCTTGTGAACCTCATTGGACCAGCATGTGTTGGATGAATCGGTTGAACCCTTCTCTTATAACCCGATATCTTGACCGTGTGGTTTACCCTTCAAACAATGGAAACCTCAGCCTATGACCTCATTATCTTAGCACCACTGGATTGTACAATGAAATTCAGTTTCCCATATCTAATCATTTGAGGACTTCAAGTGCATAATTTTATTGGAGTTATGAATGCCAGTTGATGTCTGCAACACGTTAGTGCAAGAAATATCTCATCTTCCCCAATTTAGTAAGTCAAACTCCTTTCATAACGAATTTTTAACCTCTTCCATCATGGTAATGTTATCTCATGTGTGAATGAAATCATCCGCATACACACCGTGAGTGTCTTTTAGAAACAGAGTTTCCTCATTTTGAGACTTCAAGAGTCTTTCCTTGATGAAGTATTCCTCGATCTGACTGAACTATGCCTTTGGATCTTGTTTTAAATCGTGCAAGGCTTTGTGGAGTTTATAAACCTTGTCTTCATTTCCTTCTATCATGTAGCCCTTCGGTTTTTAGATATAGACATCCTCTACAAGAACACCATGGAGAAACACGGACTTCACATCTGACTGATATATCCTAAGCTCTTTGTACTGCTGTAGATATAATGATTCGGACGGTATCCATTCTAGCGACAAGTGCATATACTTCATTATAATCTATTCCCTGCTTCTGCAAGTAACCCTTGGCCACCAAATGCCCTTATACTTGTTCACCTCTCCACTCTTATTCAGTTTAGTCTTGTATCTCCATTTTACTCTGATACACTTTGCTTCATTAGGTATAACTGAGAGCTCTCAAGTCTGATTTTTCACAATTGAGTTCATCTATCGTCCAACCGTCCTCCCCACTTGATGCAGCACAACTTGTAGTCGCCTTCAATTACAAATCCTCCTCTTCTTAGGAATATTTCCTTTTCTTGTATTGGATTTTTTCTTTTATTTTAGATAAGTATGTTTCCCATAAGTTTCCCATTAGTTTAAGGATTTGCAAACCCTTTAGGTTTATGACTTTATAATTGATATAAATAGGCAAGCTATCGGAAGATGTAAGATAACCTTTGATTGATAATATATTGAGTTTCTCTAAAGAGCTTTTTGACAAGCACTGCAAAGAGAATTCGCCCCCATTGATCTTGTTTTTGAGTTACCTTCAGCTACAAGTTACCAGTTCCGAATTCAAACCCTAGTTCTTTGAATCATATAGCTTCCGCTCTCCATCAGTTGGTATCAGAGCGAGAACGTTTCTGGATTTCTTCTCTCGTTATTATGACAAAGAAAACAGTAGAAGGAAACTCTCCGGACATGAACGATCTACGAGCCCTAATTGCAGAGATGCAGACGGCTTTTGCCACCACCATTCAGACCTCGATGCAGACCTCAATCCAACAATTGGGAGAATCATTGACGACTCGTTTGGACACCATGAATACCATACTCACCCGCCTGGATCCTCAAAACCAGCAAGTGGTTGATGTTCAAGACCTTCCACCAATACAACAATCTCAACGCCATGAACACCTTCCACCACAACAACGACTTCCACCTCTACAAAAAAATCAACAACAACTCCCGCAGGCACCACAGCAAAATCGATATCAGCAACATAGGAACCGACGTCACAATCCTCTTGACAATATGGAAGATCAAGACGACGAACAAGAGTTTCAAAGACGCGTTTATCTTGACGATCTGCGACAACAGGATAACTATGATAACCGCTGGGTAGGTAGCTTTCGGGTTGATATACATGAATTCCATGGTGAACTCTGTGGCGATAATCTCATCGACTGGTTAATTTCCGTGGAAGAAATTTTGGAGTTTAAACAAGTCCCACCAGCTCGACGTGTGTCTCTTGTAGCCATGCGTTTTCGAGGTCATGCTGCTACATGGTGGAAGCAAATCAAACAATGAGATCACGCACGGGTAAAGCACTAATCAGTTCATGGGAAAAACTCAAAAAACATCTTCGGCAAACTTTCTTACCCCACAATTACGAGCGTACTATGTATATGAGATTACAAAATCTTCGAGAAGGTAACAGAAGTTTGGATGAATACGCTGAATAATTTGTGTTGCTTTTGCCTCGTAATGAGATTCATGATAGTCAAGTTCAACTTGTGTATCGTTTTATCGGAGGACTGCACCCACAATTCCAGACGTCGATGGCACAATTTGATCCTTCTACGATTGGTGAGGCGCATCGACGTGCAGCAGCATCCGAGCAACAAACTCGTTCCTCTAATTGTAACCCTTATTCCTCAAGAACAAAAACTCCAGAGGTAGGTGGAAGCACGGCCACTACGCCAGCCAAGGATGCAGGTGAAACATCGAATTCTTCCTCACGACCAATGGCACCAGAAAACAACAATTACGACGATCAATGCGTCCTAACACCCTCCGTTGCTATTCATGTGCAAACCAGGACACCGGCAGACGGCATGCCCACATTCCACACGGCGTGGTTTGATAGCCGATCATTCAGGTCACGACCAAGACGTTTATGATTCTCAAGAAGACGAAGAGGAACAAGACGTGATCCACCCCACGACGGGAGACATTGGTCATATGTTGGTCCTTCGGTGATCATGCCTAACCCCTCGTCGTCATGATGAGAAGTGGTTACGTACTAATATTTTCAGGTCCACATGCCCCATCAATGGACGTGTCTGCAGTTTCATAATTGATTCAAGAAGTTGCCGAATTCAGAAAGTGCCGTTGATAAGCTTGGATTACTTCGAAAAAATCATCTTGCACCTTACACACTGGGATAGTTACATGAATATGCTACCGTACGAATCTCTCAGCGATCTCTTGTCTCCTTCTCCATTGGTCCTTATTACAAAGATCGTATATTTTGTGATATAGCACCAATGGACATAAGTCACCTCTTATTAGGCCGTCCATGGGAGTTTGATCGTAACATCATTGATCACGGAGCAGATAACACATATCAAATCACGTGGGATATGCATAAGATATTATTATTACCATCTAAAGAACCGATCCTACTGATCCCTCCTACGACTATCAAGACATCACCATCCACTCCAGCGCAACAATCTCGTTGATCTGTTCGTTTGAGACATTTCGGTCAGAGTTACAAACTGCAGGTGTCGCATTCGCCCTTCTGCAATCACCCGTCAATCATCTACCACCACCAACGATCCATAAAGATATCGCTACTGTCTTGGACGAGTTTCGGGATGTCTTTCCGAAAGATGTCCCGACCAGTTTACCGCCTTTGTGTGAAATTCAACATCACATTGACCTCGTTCCAGGTTCAACTCTACCAAACCGGCCACACTATAGAATGAGCCCTGACGAACATGAAGAACTCAAAAGACAAGTCGAAGATCTACTCTGAAAAGGCCATAATCACGAGAGTCTTTCCCTTTGTGTTGTACCCGCGCTTCTCATCCCTAAAAGGAAGGAACTTGGCGTATGTGCGTGGACAGCCGTGCCATCAATAAAATCACGGTTCGCTATTGGTTTCTGATTCCACGACTCGATGATTTACTAGATCAAATCGGCTCCGCTTCAATATTCTCAAAAGTCGACCTCAAGATTGGCTACCACCAAAAACGTATCAGACCGGGTGATGAATGGAAGACAGCTTTCAAAACTCGAGACGGTTTATTTGAATAGCTCGTAATGCCGTTCGGACTGTCCAATGCTCCAAGTACTTTCATGCGGATCATGAATCAGGCTCTGCGACCTTTCATTGGGAAATTTGTTGTCGTTACTTTGACGATATATTAATTTTTAGCTCATCCATGATTGAACATGTCAAGCATATTCGACAAGTGTTACAGGTGCTCCACACGGAAAAACGTTTCGGCGCACAACAAAAGTGTGCATTTGGAGTTCCTGAAGTCCTCCTCTTAGGATACGTTTTTTCTGCTAATGGCTTATCCATGGATCAAACTAAAGTGGAAGCCATCCGATCTTGGCCGATTCCGAAGACAATCTCTGAGGTACGGAGCTTTCATGGGCTCACTTCTTTTTACCGACGGTTCGTTAGCCACTTTAGTTCCGTTATGGCACCGATTACTAGCTGCATGAAGGAATGCAAGTTTAATTGGACTCCGGAAGCAACTGCAGCATTCGATTTAATCTAAACCAAGCTCACGACGGCCCCAATACTCGTGTTACCTGACTTCTCGGCGACCTTTGAATTGCATAGTGATGCATCTAAGTTAGGTATTGGAGTAGTTTTGAGTCAACAGGGTCGTCTGATTGCATACTATAGCAAGAAACTTGCAGGTGCGTGTTCACGATATAGTACTTACGACGTGGAGTTCTATGCGATTGTCCAAGCAATCAAACATTGGAGGCATTATATGGTACATCGAGAATTTATTTTATTTACGGATGATGATGCTTTGAGACACCTAGATAGTCAAGCCAAGGTCTCTTCTAGACATGCAACTTGGATTGCATATTTGCAACAATTCATATTCTCTATCCGGCATCAATCGGGAAAAACAAATCGTGTGGCAAATGACTTAAGCCGTAGACACAATCTCCTGACATCTGTCCATGCTATGGTCCATGGGTTTGCTTCTTTAGCTGACTTGTACGCACAATATCGCTTCTTTGGTAGATTGTTCGATGATGCTTCTACAGGCGTGTTGATAGAATATACCTTACAAGATGGATTTGTTTTTAAGGGGCTTCGACTTCGCGTCCCAGATACCAGTCTACGTTTGAAGATCTTTCAAGAACTACATAGTGAAGGTCATATCATGAGGGATAGGACTCTCCAGCTCGCCACTACGTCTTACTTCTGTCCGACCATACGCCGCGACGTCGAGAGATTTGTTGAACGATGTAGGGTCTGTCAACTAGCTAAAGGAAAAGCATCCAATGCAGGTTTATAACTTCCGTTACCAATCCCAACACAACCATGGACAGACGTCAGTATGAATTTTGTTCTAGGCCTTCCTCGGACTCAGAAAGGCAACGATTCTATTTTTGTGGTGGTCGATAGATTCTCAAAAATGGCTCACTTCATTCCGTGTAAAAAGAATACATATGCGGTTAGTGTAGGTGTACTTTTCTTCCGAGAAGTCTATAGACTGCACGGGTTTACAACCTCCATTGTTTCTGATCGTGATACAAGGTTCCTCAGTCACTTCTAGCGATCGTTATGGAAGATATTGGGTACCAGTTTGGATATGAGTACCGCTTATCATCCACAGACGGATGGTCAAACCGAAGTAGCAAATTGATCGCTCGGCAATCTACTGTGTTGCATGGTGGAAGAAATTCTCAAGTTGTGGGATGCAAAGCTTGGTCAAGCCAAATTTTCTCATAACTGCGCCTTGAATAAAAGTTTGGGATATTGTCCTTTTCAGGTTGTTTATGGGATCCTTCCTCGTGCCCCTCTCGACCTCACTACGTTACGAGACAAGACACGCTTTCATGGAAAAGTAGTAGATTTTGTTTCTCAAATACAAGGCATTCATTAGTTGGCTAACTCGAACCTGACCACTGCCGCTTCAAAGTATAAAGCATCGGCTGACAAGAAGTGACGGGAACTAATATTTTCTCCGGGAGATTATGTTTGGGTCGTCTTAACTAAGGATCGTCTTCCAGAAGGAGAGTACAATAAACTCTAGTCACGGAAGATAGGACCTGTGGAAGTACTCGAGAAAATAAACCCAAATGCTTATCGTGTTCGACTCCCTCCGCATCCTCGTACTTCTGACATGTTTAATGTCAAGCATCTCTTTCCATTTCATGGCGACAATGACAATCCGGATTCGTGGTCGAATCCTTCACACCTGGAGGGACCGATGCAGCACAACTTGTAATCGCCACCGATTACAACTCCTACTCTTCTTAGGAATATTTCCTTTTCTTGTGTTGGCTTTTTTCCTTTATTTTAGATAATTATGTTTCCCATTAGTTTAAGGATTTGCAAACCTTTTAGGTTTATGACTTTATAATTGATATAAATAGGCAAGCTATCGGAAGATGTAAGATACCTTTTGATTGATAATATATTGAGTTTCTGTAAAGAGCTTTTTGACAAGCACTGCGAAGAGTATTCACCCCCATTGATCTTGTTTTCGAGTTACCTTCAGCTACAAGTTACCAGTTCTGAATTCAAACCCTAGTTCTTTGAATCATATAGCTTCCTCTCTCCATCACCACTTCAAGCTCTTTTCTGCTTCTTTGAATGTGGAATAAGGAGATTAGTTGAACTCCACCATATTCACCTCTTCTTAATCATCTATTTCTCCACTACAGATATGAGACATGAACATGTCCAAGACTCCCAAACCTGGAAATGGTCCATACTTGGCTTGATTCCATTCCAAGCTTCTTGTGGCGTGATTTTCTTTGCAAAAATAGTGACACATCTATTCAGGATATAGAGCGTCCAATAACTGCCTCGGGCAGATGATATTCTTTGTGGACCGAAGGGAAATGACCATGTTAATCAAAGTTCAATTCGTTCTCTTTACAATCCCATTCTCTTGGGGAATGTTGGATGTGGTTAACTATAATTAGATCCCTTGCTCCTTGCAGAAGTATATAATTCGTGAGATGTGTATTATCCCCCTATCAATTCTCAGGCGCTTAATGTTCTTCCTGGTTTCAGTTTTACTTTCTTTTTGAACACCTTAAAGTAGTAAATGTCTCTGACTTCTCCTTCAGTAGATACACCCAAGCCTTCCAACTCTAATCATTTATGAAACACAAGATGTATCTTTCACCACCAGTGGAGATAACATGTTCGCGCATATGGCTGGGTGTACCAGCTTGATTTTACCTTAGCAAGCCATGTCCTTTTCTTTGGAATAGGTTTCCTTGGTTGCTTTCCCACCAAGTAAGATGAGCATGTTAAGTTCTGAGAATTAAAGATTGAAAGACCATGTACCATGTATTAGCTCGATAGATTTTTGTTACACGGTGACTGATATGTCCATATTACTGATGCCACATTCTTGGCATATCTTCAGCAGTTTTCAGAAGACATTGTTGTCTTGTTCTTTCACCATCATATGTCTGGTTAACCAGTACACACATCATGTTCATTCTCAATCTGCTTTCAGCTATTAGACACCTTCCTTCGTGATAGATCTTGCATGCTCCCTTATGAATGATGATTGTGACTCTCTACTCATGTAATTGTTCGAGACATGAGTTTTTTCTTGAGTTTTGGTACAAAATAAACATCCTTATGGTGTAAGCATTGTTTTTTAGTAATAGTCTCACATTTCTGTTTCCAACAACTTCCATTCTCTGGCTGTTTTCCAGCTTGACTGAGTGCTTGAATATTTGTATCCATCGTTGGCAACAAATCTCGATCTCCGCTCATGTGATTTAATCAGCCCGAATCTATGCTATCATAATTAATCACTTCTTCATCATTGTATGCGATTATTAACATATCTTCATTCTCCTTAGCATATTTTTCTTCTTCCTACATTCGACACTCACTTTGGAACGTACCAGTCAGTGGCATTTATAACACTCCAATACTTCTGTTAAAAGGCGATCTGCCTCAACCACGTCCTCGGCTTCTTCCACTGAATCATCTTCTTCGGTTTCCCGATCCTCTTTTGTATGTTACCTTTAGACTTGGTCTTCTATTTTGTTTGATTTTATGAACTTGTGTTCATGAACCACCAACGATTCTTAAAGTTAACCCCCAAAAATGCTTTCTATTTCCTTTGAATCTTCTATGACTACCACCACATACATGAACTCCTCACTTAGAATTTTGAGAATCTTCTCCACCACTTTCTTTTCCTCCATCAATTCGCCATTGCTCCTCATTTGATTTGTGACAGAGAAGACTCTCGTTAAGTATTTTCTACCTTCTCATTTTCTTTCAGCTCCCATAATTCGAAATCTCTTTTGAGCATCTGCACCAATGACCTCCTCACTCAAGCGTTTCCTCTAAAATTCCATGTCACCTAATATCATATTATATTGGAGGTTATTTTTCAGTATCTGCTCAAACATTACTCTATTGATGGCTCGATAAATGTAATGCTTGATTTTGTGATCATTTGTTTTGGCATTTTTGAGTTGTAGTCTCTTCTCTGGAGTTAATATCGTTGTGGTTGCAGGTTCCTCAAACTCGATGGCTTGAAGGAAGTTATCCACAACATTACTCTAATTATATCAATGTCCATTAAATTAGGGTACCTTCATCTTCTCATTTTCTATCTCTCTTCAGTTTTGAGTTTAGTAACTGTTGTTTCTTTGATTCAAGTTTATTGAGGATATAGTTTTTGTTGGGGATAGATTACATCCCTCAGACAAGGCTCGTCGAATAATGGAACCTGGCCCAATTAAGTATTTTGGGCAAGGGCTTATGCTGATTTAGAGACATACAAAGCAAAGAAACCGAGTACATAAAGGCTGAAGACAGCATTTGCAAACACTCACTTTTAGCACAAGATTAGGATTTCCTTTGTTTACCTTGTTCTTACCGAGAACCTCATCTTTTCATAAGATATTTAGATAAACTTTTTGTAGTCGTCTCTTTGACCATTAATAAATATCTATCAAATAACCTGCAATTGAATTCGTCTACACATCTAGTACGTGCCGACTTCAGATTTAACAATTAGCACCATCTATAGGGAATTAGAAAGCAACGGCAAGAAAGATCATAGCTGTAGACGATGTCATCTGCACAGGGGGAACCCTGCTGGCTACAAAGATTACCAACATGGTGGAGATTATGAAAAATATAATGGATTGTCTTACTCAACAAGACGAAGCTAATAAAGCAACCAACGAGCGCCTTACTGCAATAACCTCCGTCGTCACATCACCCGCTGCTGATGACAATGATCATGAGACAGTAAGAAGACATCTCTTCCACACCAAATATCCTACTGTTCCCATGACTGAAGGAGTCGCTCAAGCAACAAACCAGAAAATTGCTGACCTCCAGAGTTCGACGCAAGATATAAACTTGGAGATCCACAAAGTGAAGAGTTCGGCTGCCAAAATCAACCGTGTACTTGCAGAAACCATATAACTCCTTTCACAAAGAAAATCACCGACATCAAGATTTTCTGACAAATAAGCTACAAATCCCATCCTTCTCAAGTGATTCCGATTCTACCAATTATGTAACCGCATTCAGCATAGCCAAGAGACGAGCACACTTTAACGATGAAGACAAGGATGCCGGATACTTTCAGCTATTCATGGAAAATCTCAGCGGGCCTACTTTAACCTGGTTCTCTAGGCTGACCGAAGATTCCATTAAGAACTTTCATGACATATACAGAGTTTCTAAAACACTACATAATGTTTAATCATAAAGGATCTTCCACCAGCAATCTATGGAAAATGTCTCCCGACTCCAAAGAAGGACTAGGAATTCATGGAAAATTCAAGAGAGTGGTCTCCAGAGTGCACATTTCACTTGATATGTCAGTGGAAGCTCTGTGCAACACACTCTGGATAAATTCTAAGTTTTGGGATGATCTTTCAGTTAACAAGACCATAACATTGCAAAACGCTCTCCATCTCGGTAATTTCATCACTATGGAGGAGGACAAGCAATCTTTCATATTAAAGCATAACACAATGAAATAGTTAGCGCTGAAATTGGTAGACACTTACCAATAACCAAGGAATACAGATGTCTACTCCATTGCGGAAAATGAACAGATTGATTCAGCCGCAATAGCACCAGAAGACCTTGGAATGTCTGGGAGAGAGAATAAACGGGTCAGCTCTCCAAGCCTTCAACAGAACCAAATTTTGTGACTATCACAAGGCGAAACGACCCAATACCAAATAGTGAAGGCAGCTTCAAGAAGCACTCATCGCAGCCTTCACTAAAGGGAATTTCGCTCCTGAACCGCCAAAAGAAAAATCTGCGAACAACAAGAGCTGGAGCAAAATCAAGGATAAGAGACATCAAAATTCCCAACACCGGTCTCAAGATGACTACCCCCAAGGAAGAAGAGGCAGCTGCACCTCATCATCATCATCGCCAAGATATCTCCGGCAAAGAAAGACCATATATTGCTCGACGTATTAACATGGTAATAGCTGAACCATCTTTGTCTCCGAAGAAATGTTACAAACTCAGGATCTGCGTGACAACCTCAAAAAAGTCAACGCAGACATGTAGCAATTCAGAAACATCCGCTGATCTACGAACAACAATTACTAATTCCAATTTTTAAACAATTAGATGCTACTGATGTTTGTCAAAAACTCGGCAAAAACAATCAAAACACAACAATTGCTCAACCGGCCACCTTTGAAATTCGCCAAGAGATTGGCACGATGAGTCAAGGTGATGCTCCGTCTCACCTATACGCAACTGATCTTCTCCAAAAAAATTGGCACAAATGATCAGCGCGTACCAAAGAAAGGCGGACTTAAGGAAATATCTTAAGCAATCTAAGTTGAGGGATATGAGAGAACAACTAGATCAAAGCAAAAGAAGTCAACCAGAGCAGTCAAACCATCCACACAAGGTGAATGTCGATATGGGAGGATCGTCTCCGTGTAAATATTCCGTCCAATCCATTAAAGAGTTCCAAAGAAAACCAATACCAGCAAAAAGTGACCCACAAAACCAGATGATGACATTCAAGTCATATTCTCCGAGGAGGATACTACCGATGTTGATAAATACCATAACCACCCTCTATTGGTTGCGGTGACCATCAACAGTTGGGAACTCAAAAGAGTTCTCATCGACACCAGCAGCTTGGTTGACTTAATATTTAAAGCGACTTTGGACAAGATGGGAGTTAATCTCAGGACATGAAGCCTTTGTCCCGATCCCTCACCGGTTTCAATCGGTCATTCGAAGGTATGCTTGGCACGATCCGACTGAACGTATTCATCGAAGGAATAACCAAAATTTTCAAGTTCTCGTTCATCGATACAAAAGCTCCCTACAATACGATCCTGTTCACACCATGGATTCAATCGATGAGGGTGTTCCTTCAACATATTACCAGTTCGTTAAGTTCCCAACCAGAGATGGGAGGGTTTTCACCCTAAATAGTGACCCGTGAGCTGCTCAAGATCTCCTATTGCCAAAATGAAGCTACAAAAAGCATCATTCTTTGTTAAACCAGTCACAAAACCAATCGAAATAATTTACCCAGAAAGAGGAAATTCTCAAGATTGATATCAACAAGGATAATCCTTATCGAGTTATCAGAGTCGCTGCGTGCTTGGCTGACGATGTTAAAGAAGAGATTGTCACACCTCCTTTAAGGCAACGTATCAACTTTTTTGTGGTCTGCCGCTGACATGAAAGGAATTGATCCTTCGATCATGACTCATGAACTGAACGTCGAGCTAAATTTCAAACCGATCAAACAAAAGTGAAGAAAAATGGGACAAGAAAAAGCAAAGGCAGTAACGATGAAGTTGAAAGTGACTGGGAGTGGGATCAATCACAGAAGTAAAATACCCTAAATGACGGCCAATCCGATTGTCCGCAAAAAGAAGGACGACAAAAGGAGAACACATCAAATTTGTGGACTTCAATAAGGCGTGTCCAAAATGGTGCGGCCTAGACTAGAGCAGAACAAGAAGAACCAACTCAACAAAGCAACAACAGGAAGATCATTCCAAGAACCAGAGAGGAGGTGAATGAGCTAGAGAGCTCAAGTGATGAGGAGGAACTTGGCGAGCTAGATGAGTCCAACAAAGATGAGCTAACTGAACTCTGTTCGGAATTGAACCAGGGCGATGGAGGTGCATCCGTTTGGAGACCATGTCAGGAACACAAGGAAGGCGATGGAGCTGAACTCATGGGAGATCAGTTTACTCATCCAATTGGGCCTGAGGATCAAGCTGAAGAAGCATGAGACTTGATGGAACGGGCTGGAATTGGAGAAGGACAAGAAAGGGCCCATTCGACCCAAAAGGTATCCAGCAACCAAATTCAAGACCCATTGATCTTTTGGTATGGGCCAGTTGCTTGATCCAGAGCTAGAGCCTAAGAGAAGGCTCTTCAACACTTATTGAATTTCGTGAGAACTAAGGTTGAAGGGGGAGACGAGATCAAGAGTAAACCAGCATGTTGGTTTAGTGTTTTAAAGTTATGTAATTGAATATCAATCGAAAACAAAACCAAGTCGAGTTAGAATTTAGGATTACCAATTTCAAATAGGATTAGGAATCCAAAACCATTCTGGTTTAGGATTAGGGCTTTCTAGGTTAGATTAGGCGCAACTTTTCTTATTTAAGCTTGTATCCAGCTTTGTTCAGCGATCATGAATCAAACTAAGAACTTAAAGCTTTTGCTTGTCTCGTGTCCTATTGCTTTCTCTGTTCAGCATCCAGAACATTGATCTCACTTAAGGAGAGGAATCTCCAACGTGATCATCTTGGCATCAAGCAGGGCACACCTGTGCCATAGAGTAGCTACGCATCTTCAAAGCAATCCATGGATTTTGGGAGAAGATCATACGTCCAAGGAGTGTTAGTAACCTCCAAAGACACCTTCATCCACCCCCTTCAAGTGATCCAGGAACACCAGCCTATCCCAGACCGTACCAAGTGGTTTCAGAGCAACTTGAAGGTTAGGGTTTGCTAGTTTACTTGTTTCAATCCATCAAACACTTCTTTCCTATCTATCTGTTGTAAGTCAAACCAAGCCACTCTTGAATTACAAAAGAAAGAAAAGAACGAGATCTCACGATCCGATCAAAAAACAGAAAAAAAAGAAAACAAACAAAAAAGAAAACAAAGCTGAGGAGAAATACAGCTAGCTGAGGAGAAATCCAGCTAAGAGTTGGTAAAGTCAGTTTGGCGCCAAAAATCTTGCAATATTTCTATCTGTCCACGTTTGGGTTAAAGGGTCTAGGTCTTAGGTGATTGAACTTTGTCTTGAACTGAACTTGTGGGAAGAGCAGGGACATTGAACGAGCTAAACTGAGTGAGAGAGAGTTTGTTATTTGACTAAACCTTTAATAAGAACTTGCGTAGGTAAGATGGCTGAAGACAGGAGAGATGGCAATCCAGTGCATGATCCACCCAGCCAACATTGCCCTTGACCAGTTGCAGTTCCAAACCATGATTGCTGAAGTCACACGCCAACTCAGAGGGCATGCTGAACAAATTTATGCTCAAGCTACCCCCCCCCCAATGTTGAACAGGTTGATGCAGATGGAGCAGCTAGAGGAGCCAGAGGAGTGGTTGCTAGACCACCAGTCCGTTCTAGGAGATTAGCACCCAAGGAAGTAGGGAATGAACAAGATGAGTTAGCTGATGATGAGGATGAGGAGAGACCCTACAGGAACAATAGAAGACCTCAAATGGATGACAACCTTGGTAACCTTAAGCTCCGCATACCTCCATTCCAAGGCAAAGCTGATCCAGACGACTACCTTGAGTGGGAACAAAAGATTGAATCCGAGTTCAAATGCCAGAGGTTTATTGAGGAGAGGAAGGTCAGGTTGGCTGCTACAGAGTTTGAAGGTTATGCCATCAACTGGTGGCAAAACGGGTCCAATCTTAAAAGGCGCAGTGGAGAGGAGCAAGTGTCCTCTTGGCATGAGATGAAGGAGGTCATGAGGGCAAGGTTCATACCAAGCCATTATGAACGAGATCTCCACAAGAAACTCAGGAAGCTGGCCCAAGGTACCAAGAGTGTAGACGAGTACCACCAGGAATTGGAGACTCTTATGATCAAGGCCAAGATGGAAGAAGATGTGGAAGCCACTATGGCTAGATTCCAAGATAGACTGAACCGAGAGATCCAAGAGCGATTGGAGATGCAAGAGTTCTCTACTCTTGAAGAAATGGTTCATAAGGCAACTCTAATTGAACAACAGAACAAGAGGAGAAGTGCCACTCAAAGTCCATATGGTTCTACTTCTAAACCATCCTACTCCAGAGATGATAAGTCCTACG
Organism: Moricandia arvensis; assembly: GCA_905132765.1. Classification (NCBI taxonomy): domain Eukaryota; kingdom Viridiplantae; phylum Streptophyta; class Magnoliopsida; order Brassicales; family Brassicaceae; genus Moricandia; species Moricandia arvensis. Next base: position 48,274 of record CAJHQP010000611.1, on the reverse strand, counting down.
TGAAGACAAAGGAGGGAAGCTCAGGAGCAACCACTACTCCTACCCGAGAAGACAAGGGAAAAGGACCAGCAACACCATCCAGGTCCAGGAACATCAAGTGCTTCAGGTGTCAGGGATATGGTCATTATGCCAATGAGTGTACCAGCAAGAAGATTATGACCATTCTGGATAGTGGAGAGGTTATCTCAGAAGATGAGAAACCTGAGGACGAGTCTGAGGAAGAAGACATGAACTATCCAGCAAAGGGAGAGATGCTAGTCACAAGGAGGGCTCTTAACGTTCAGTCTAAAGCCAAAGAGACAAAACAAAGAGAGAACTTATTCCACACAAGGTGTATGGTGCAAAGCAAAGTGTGCAGCTTGAGCATTGATGGGGTTGTTACACCAATGCAGCTAGTGAAACTTTGGTGAAGAAACTGGACCTTCCTGTCCACAAACACCCACGACCATATCTTCTTCAATGGTTGAATGACACGGGTGAATTGAAGGTCACCAAGAAAGTGAAGGTACCTATCTCCATTGGGAGGTACCAAGATGAAATCACTTGTGATGTGCTTCCTATGAATTACAGCCACATCTTATTGGGAAGGCCTTGGAAATATGACAAGAAAACCATACATGATGGCTTCACCAACAGACATTCCTTCACCCATGGAGGAAAACACATCACACTAGTGCCACTCACACCACAGGAGGTACACGAAGACCAAATGTGCCTCAATAGAAGGCGAGAGGAGGCCGACGCTGCTGGAAAGGTCTTAGTGGTAAAGGAGGCCGATCAGATAAGTCATCTCAACTTGTTAGCTACCTCTAGAGACATAAAAGATGCAGTGTTTCACCAACATTCCATGATCTTGATCATTTATAGAGGTTTACTAACTGAGGCTAACAGTGTACCATTTATTCCTAGAGAGATTGAAACTCTTTTGCAGGAATATAAGGATGTCTTTCCAGAAGATAATCCAGTTGGTCTACCTCCCATCAGAGGTATTGAGCATCAGATTGATCTGGTTCCCGGGGCGACCCTTCCCAACAGACCAGCATACATGACCAATCCTGTCGAGACCAAGGAGCTTCAAAACCAAGTTAATGACTTACTGGAGAAGGGACATATCCGAGAGAGTATGAGCCCGTGTGCTGTACCAGTACTTCTTGTCTCAAAGAAGGATGGAACATGGCGAATGTGTGTGGATTGTAGGGCCATCAACAACATCACAGTTAAGTACAGACATCATATCCCTCGTTTAGATGACATGTTAGATGAGTTACATGGTTCATGTGTCTTTTCTGAAGTTGATTTAAAGAGTGGTTACCACCAGATTAGAATGAAAGAAGGGGATGAGTGGAAAATGCCTTTAAGACTAAACTAGGACTGTACGAATGGTTAGTTATGCTCTTTGGTCTCACTAATGCACCTAGCACATTCATGAGATTAATGAACCATGTACTGAGAGCTTCCATCGGCCTATTTCTTGTTGTTTACTTTGATGATATCCTCATCTATAGTAAGTCTATGGCCGAACATGTGGATCATTTGAGACAAGTGTTAGATGTGTTGAGAAAAGAGACTTTGTTTGCTAACTACAAAAAGTGTTCTTTTGGAACAGATAACCTGGTCTTTTTAGGTTTTGTTGTGACTTCTCAGGGCTTGCAGGTTGATGAATAGAAGGTAAAGGCCATAAGGGAATGGCCTACACCCAAGACCATTGGAGAGGTCCGAAGCTTTCATAGGCTAGCTGGTTTTTACTGAAGGTTTGTGAAAGACTTCAGTACCTTGGCTGCCCCACTCACTGAGGTTATCAAAAAGAGTGATGGGTTCTCATTGGGACACGCCCAAGAAGAGGCATTGCAATGCCTAAAAGAGAAGTTAACTAATGCTCATTTACTTGTATTGCCTGACTTTCTTAAAACTTTTTAGATAGAATGTGATGCATCTGGAGTGGGAATTGGGGTTTTGTTGATGCAAGAAAGGAGGCCTATAGCTTACTTCAGTGAGAAGCTAGGAGGAGCTGCACTGAACTACCCCAATTATGACAAGGAATTGTATGCACTCGTGAGGGCTCTTCAGATGTGGCAGCATTACCTTTGGCCCAAAGAGTTTGTGATCCATACAGATCATGAATCTCTTAAGCACCTCAAAGGTCAACAGAAGCTGAACATGAGACATGCAAAGTGGGTTGAATTCATTGAAATCTTCCCATATGTCATCAACTACAAACAAGGTAAAGAGAATGTAGTGGCAGATGCACTCTCACGCAGGTATACTCTTCTCTCGTGCATGGAAACAAAGCTCTTGGGGTTTGAACATCTTAAGAATTGTTACAATGAAGATCTTGATTTCCATGACATTCACAAAGAAACTTTAAAACATGCAAGTGGTTGATACTTTCAAGTCAAAGGATTTCTTTTTTATGATAATCGCTTGTGTGTGCCTTGTGTTTCTTTGAGGGAATCGTATGTTAGGGAGGCACATAGAGGAGGCTTGATGGGTCATTTTGGAGTGGCCAAGACATTGAGTACTTTGCAGGAACATTTCTACTGGCCTAAGATGAAGCAGGATGTGGAAAGGGTGTGCTCAAGGTGTGTCACTTGCAAACAGGCTAAATCAAAAGTTCATCCAACTGGTTTGTATACCCTCTCCCATTCCAGAACACCCTTGGATTGACATCTATATATATTTTGTTTTAGGTTTGCCTAGAACTAAGAGAGGTAGAGATAGTATCTTTGTGGTAGTAGATAGGTTCTCTAAGATGGCACACTTCATCCCTTGCCATAAAACTGATGATGCATCTAATGTAGCTGATGTTTTCTTTAGAGAGGTTGTTAGATTGCATGGAATGCCTAGGACTATTGTTTCAGGATAGAGAAACTAAGTTCCTTAGCTACTTCTGGAAGACTTTGTGGGCTAAGTTGGGGACAAGACTGTTGTTTTCTACAACTTGTCATCCTCAGACTGATGGCCAAACTGAAATGGTTAATAGGACATTGTCTACACTTCTGTGTGCCTTGATTAAAAAGAATCTAAGAACTTGGGAAGATTGTTTGCCTCATGTAGAATTTGCATACAATAGATCAATGCATTCAGCAACAAAACTCACCCCTTTCCAAGTTGTTTATGGGTTCAATACATTGGCTCCTATTGATTTGTTTGCCTTACCACTCAAAGAACAAACTAATCTTGATGGCAGCCAAAAGGCAGAGTTTGTACGTTCTTTGCATGAACAGGTTAGGAGAAACATAGAGCAACGCACCAAGTTGTATGCTAACCAAAAGAACAAGGGGAGAAAGGAGTTGATTCTCCAACCAGGAGAGTTGGTTTAGATCCATCTTAGGAAGGATAGGTTTCCTACAGAAAGGAAGTCCAAACTAATGCCAAGGAAGGATGGTCCCTTCAAAGTTCTTAAAAGTACAACATCAGTTCCACCTTCAATGTATCTGATTTGGATCCTTTTGTTGCAGATGAATTGGATTTGAGGTCAAATCGTTTTAAAGGAGGAGGGATGGTGCTGCCAAGACTAGAGCAGAACGAGAAGAACCAACTCAACAAAGCAACAACAGGAAGATCATTCCAGGAACCAGAGAGGAGGTGAATGAGCTAGAGAGCTCGAGTGATGAGGAAGAACTTGGCGAGCTAGATGAGTCCAACAAAGATGAGCTGACTGAACTCTGTTCGGAATTGAACCAGGGAGATGGAGGTGCATCCGTTTGGAGACTATGTCAGGAACACAAGGAAGGCGATGGAGCTGAACTCATGAGAGATCAGTTTACTCGTCCAATTGGGCCTGAGGATCAATCTGAAGAAGCCAGAGAGTTGATGGAACGGGCTGGAACTGGAGAAGGACAAAAAGGGCCCATTCGGCCCAAAAGGGATCCAGCAACCAAATTCAAGACCCATTGATCTTTTGGGATGGGCCAGTTACTCGATCCAGAGCTAGAGCCCAAGAGAAGGCTCTTCAACACTTAATGAATTTCGTGAGAACTAAGGTTGAAGAGGGAGACGAGATCAAGAGTAAACCAGCATGTTGGTTTAGTGTTTTAAAGTTATGTTATTGAATATCAATCGAAAACAAAACCAAGTCGAGTTAGGATTTAGGATTAAACCAATTTCAAATAGGATTAGGAATCCAAAACCATTCTGGTTTAGGATTAGGGCTTTCTAGGTTAGATTAGGCGCATCTTTTCTTATTTAAGCTTGTATCCAGCTTTGTTCTACGATCATGAATCAAACTAAGAACTTAAAGCTTTTGCTTGTCTCGTGTCCTATTGCTTTCTCTGTTCATCATCCAGAACATTGATCTCACTTAAGGAGAGGAATCTCCAACGTGATCATCTTGGCATCAAGCAAGGAGCACATGTGCCATAGAGTAGCTACGCATCTTCAAAGCAATCCTGAGCGTTTGGGAGAAGATCATACGTCCAAGGAGTGTTAGTAACCTCCAAAGACACCTTCATCCACCCCCTTCAAGTTATCCATGAACACCAGCCTATCCCAGGCCGTACCACAAAAGATAGCTTCCCTCTTCCGCATATTGACCGGCTTGTCGTCCAACAACAAGAAACAAAGTTTTAAAACTTATGGATGCTTTTTACGGCACAATAAGATTATGATGCATCCCAAAAATAGGGAAAAGATTTCATTCATCACTGATCGGTAACATATTTCTATAAGGCCATGCATTTTCGACTGACGAATGTCAGAGAAATTTACCCAAAGTTTGTCAATAAGATGTTCACTGATAAACCCGGTGTCACGATGTAGATATACATCAATGACATGCTCGTAAATTCGCTGGATGCTGACAATCACATAACGCACTGAGGGAATGCTTCCACATCTTAAACAATTACAACCTCAATTCGGAAAAAATGCACTTTCAAAGTCGTTTATGTGGAGTTATTAGGATACATAGTAACTCAAAGAGACATCGAGGTGAATCTAAACATGTCTCAGCGATCCTTTATCTTCCAAGTCCATCAAACAGCCGAGAAGTACAACGTTTAACAAGACGTGTTGTAGCACATAATCAGTTCGACATGTTGTCAAAATGGGCTATCGAACTCAGGAAACAGGACATCAGTTATAATAGTCTATCAGCTGCAAAATCACAAGTTCTTGTTGACTTCATTATCAAGCTGCCTCTAGAGCTTGAACAAGACCTAATACTTAATTGGATATTACATATGGATGGATCTTCATCCAACAAAGGATCCAAAGTCAGGGTCCATAATAAATCCCCTCTAGGAGAGCTCCTCTGGCAGTCATTTGGTTTGAGATTCTCAGCATTCAATAACACAGCAGAGTACAAAGCACTTATCACCGGACTACTTCTAGCAAGAGAATTGAAAGCAAAACGTATCCAGACCTACTGAAACTCACAGCTTGTCGCTAACCAATACAATGGAGATTACAACGCTAAAAACAAATGTATAGGTGCCTACCTTGAGATTTTCCAAATCAATGCGAAGGAAATTGAGTTCTTTCAGCTCATGAAGGTTCCTCGGGGAGAATACATACATGCATATGCACTTTCTGTTTGGGGAGTAATGCTAAAGATCAGATAAATAGGACCATTCTGGTTCAAAAGATCGAAAGGTGTAACATTATATTGGCCTCTGAGAAAGCGGAGATTGTTGCTCCCATCACGGCAGAACCCGATTAATGCCAACAAATATGGACAATGACATTCTTGATCAGAAGTCACCACCCCATACTAGAGACTTCCATTCCTGCAGTATCTCTCCGAAGGTACACTGTTAGACGAAAATGGGAAGCCGTTGACTCAAAGCACGAAGCACCCATTACGTCGTCATGGATGGAAAGCTCTATCGATAGACAACCAAAAAAGTTCTGCTAAAGTGTATCCCCAGAGAAGATACAAGATTAGTCATTGCTGAGACTCATGAAGGATCAGCATGTAATCACTTCGGCGGACAATATCTGGCTCTAAAGGTTAAAGATCTTGGTCATTTTTGGCCGATGCTGGTTGCAGAGGCATGATCCGAACATTCACTTTCCAACCTAACTATTGAAAACGACTAATGCCCCATACCCTTTAATGTGATGGGCAATGGATATAGTCGGCCCTCTTCCGACCTTGAGGCAGAGACGCTTCTTACTTGTGATGAATGATTACTTCACAAAATGAGTAGAATAAAAATAATTCATTCAACTGGCCGATAAGGAGGTGCAGAATTTTGTTTGAAAATACATCATATGTCGGCATGGAATTCTTTACAAGATCATAACTCACAACGTTTCGAAATTCACTTACAACAAATTTCGTGGTTTCTGCAAAAGATGGAGGATACGCCTAAGCACTTCTATAGCGAGATATCTGCAGGGAAATGGACAAGTTGAAGCAAAGAACAAGGTCATCATAGATGGAATCAGGAAATGTTTTGATCTTTAAAAGAGTCACTAGGCGAACGAGTTGAATAGTGTTCTCTAGTCACGTAGAATAAACGCCGTTTTCTGTAGTGTTCAGGGTGATCATTGGCTCCTGCCATTCAAAAGTCTTCATTCTTAGACGATATAAGATGCCTCAACACATCGAATTGAATCAGGAAATGTGGCTCAATGCCTTGGAAGAGATAGAAGAATGTTGAGAACAAGAACTCCTCTAAATCCAGAACTATCAATATCTTAACGAAAGCTATTACAATAAGAAGGTTAGAGCAAGATCATTGAAGCTTGGAGATTATTCCAAGAAAGGTGTTCGAAAACACTAAAGAATGGAGGACTGACAAGCTTGGGACTAACTAGGAAGGTCCTTATAAAATCATCAAAGCCATCAAGCGAGGCGACTATCAACTTGAGACATCTTTTGTAGAAAAGGTCACAGATTCAGCTATAAAAAAACAAAAGAAATTAGTACTCCCAATATAGTTGAAAGACATTTCTCTAATGTCACATTAAACTCACCGAGTTGAAAGACATTTCTCTAAATGTCACAGTAAACACACCGAGTTGAAAGATATTTCTCTAATATCACAATAAACACGCCAAGTTAAAAGATATTTCTTTAATGTCATAGTAAATGCACCGAATTGAAAGACATACTTCGACATCATAGTAGACGGGTCAAGTTTTGACAGTATGCATGCCAAGTTGAAAAGATATCACAATAAACTCGTCGAGATAAAGGTGAAAGTAAAAGCGTTACTTCTATGTTGTCTGACTCAGACGAGTTACAGAAATCCAAGCCTCAACCTAAAAGGCATATCGAAAGACACAAAAACATCACTATAAGTCTGTCGAGCTGGATGATACGCATAGATCACATCCATCTTAAAAATGTCTGGTCGCCGAGTTAAACGACTTATGATGAAACTTAGTAAACTCAAGCCATCTGCGAATTGTCAACTAGTTTGCTAAAAAAGGCACTGTCGCATCTGTGTTCACAAATATACAGACTATGTCTCGATCAGACACTTAGTCATTATGCTGAAATCTATTTGCCGAAGATCGGCAAAGTCGAAAGGGTACACATCTTTACTCAATGTGAAGTTGAAAATCAGTTAACTATGTCCTATAAGACACTTGGTTGGCATTATAAGTTTCGACACTTCAAGGCACTTCAATATTTTGTAAGTTAAAAGTCTAACGAGATAAAACAACAAAGAAATATATTGATGCCGATTACAAAAATATTAAAGAATGGAATGTCGAACTAAAACCAAAATCTTTATAGAAAAAAAAGCAAAAGAGTTTTCTACTGTATCTTCTCAAGATTCTTCTCAACAAGCTCAGTAGGAAGCTCCACATCTCGTTCATCCCGACCTTCAGTCTGATCATGTGGATTCACGCCATCAAGAAGCTTTTCTGTCTGATCTTCCTCACGAACTTCTTCGAAGACCATCCTGAACCGTGCCGATTTGATCTTTAGCTTTATTTTGAACCAGCAGCTCTGTGGGCTCTGTTGAACGAAGAACAGTGAGAGCCTCAGTCGACATCAGCTCAATATTCGTCCCAAACTGATTTCCAAACATAATAGGCACATGGGCCTCGACATCAGGATTATCAAGGAGGGGGAGATTAACATAATCACTCTCTTCAGTGTCAATGATCTACATACTCATTGATCTTCTTTTAAAACTTTGCCTCATCCCGATCCAGTTGATCCATAGCCTCCTTAGGCACCTCAAGAACCTTCGATATCATCCTTTCGAGGCATTTTGTCGTACCAGAAGCTTGACTAAGGAAAAGAAACTGATTTGCACCAGCTCTTCCTCTGCTAATCTCTTATGGGACTTCTCTATATGAGCAAGGCATTTTTCTGACATTACGGCCTCCACACGTTGCCTCTCTTTGGCAACTTCTTGTTCATGGGATCGTCTCAAACGATCCATTTTCTTCTTAAAGGTTGATGCTAAAGCATCCCTTTCCATGGTCGGCTCTTCAACCGCCGAAGTAAAGGCAATCACTGCTTACTCAAGTTTTGCAATGTCCATGTTTTCAGACTTGAGATCGGTGAGAGCATGATTCTTCTTTAGCTTTTTCAGCTGCTCGGACTTGGCCTTAGATGCTTCATGAGCTTTGCAGAGTTCCGTGGGTTTCTTTCAGAGTGCAATCTCATAGTTCGCCAACATCAGGTTCCTATGAGCTGCATACTGAATAGGAAAGCGGGAGTTAGTAAAAGAAAGAAAAGCAAGGATAAGGATGTTCGAAAACTTACATGATCCCAGCACGAGATGTTTCTCGATATTTGTCAAGGAAAGTCAACTCCAAGACTTCTAGTAAACAACACGCCCCACCTCTAATCTGCTTAAATAAATCAGCTGGCATGCCAGGATCATTCACCAGTGGAATACCATTCGAGTATCAAAACTCAACCCTATCAGGGATCTCAACACGAGGTCTCTTGAGAAGAGGAGGAATCGACCTTTCAGCAAGTGATCGTTTAGCCGCAGCAGGAATTATCCTCTCTATCACATGATCATTCCCTGCATTGCTTGACTCTTCCTCATTGTAAGAAGGAAGGGTAGTAAGACGAGGAGTCTCCTAGGCATTTTTCTATGTCATCTCTTTCGGTAAACTTGTCTGCAGTCTCTTGAATAGATTCTCGAATTTCTACTCGGTGGATCCCACATGTTCTTTCACAAACTTATTCGATTTGTCCTTCTTCGACTTTGTCTTCTTCTTATTCTTTGACTTAGATGATTCAACAGTCGTAACATGAAAAATAAGATCTAAAGATGCAATAACCATTGAAGACCTGCATCGGTTTGCATAACTATGATCTGCTTTCTCCCTAAGCTGATCGGCATAAATCAAAATTTTCCTTCTTACTTTGCCCATGTTTTTCCTCGGAGTCTTCTGTTTAATCTCACGAACATTAGAAGAAGGAACGTTAAAAGTCCAATCAGCTGTATCACCATATCATATTCAGTAAGCTAGTTTTTGTTATATGAAGAAAATATTATGTTAAACCGAGGATGTTACCTTTAGCGATACAGTTAAAACATTGGCAGATCCTTTCCTTGCTAAAATCTTGCCAAGCTTGGTGACTACAAGCTGCAGTAAGCATGCAAGATTCTTAGGGTATACATAGTTTTTACCACTTTTTAACCATGTTATAAGTTTTTATAGTCTTTGTTATGTGTTTTGTGTCTGTTTTATGATCTTTTCAGGTTCATGTACATTATGGAGCATTCTAGAGATTATGTAGCTATTTGGATCATAAAGTGAAGAAAATCCGAAACATTGAAGCCGGGGTCATGATTTTGAGAGAGTGTCCATCGACACCCTCATGGGTTTTGCTCAACACCCCTGCTTTTGGAGCCCGACGACACAAGTTTTCTGCTAAGCCAAAAACGTCAAGCGACCAAACAGTGAGAATAACGATAGGACAATGAATTAGTAAAAACATAAGAGAACAAAGATGATTTTATTCCGAATTTGTGATTTGAGCGTTACAACAGGTAAAACTTTAGCAGAAAGAGTCGTCGGCGAGTTCCTAGTTCTAACATTGTAAGACATGAATAACCTAGTTGAGTCGCAGCTCGAAAACAGTAAACGGATATATGCCTAATTGCCCTAAGTGATATGTTTGCTCTGAGTAAGAATTTTCGTGTGTCTCCAGCAACCTCAACTTCGAAGTCCTTATATACTCCTCCCACAGGCGGTTTGTTTTTTCCCCTTCTACCCTCGATCGAGTTTATCGCTTCATGGAAATATTCATTTTTCCTTCGATCTTCGTGATTATCTTCAGAAACTTAACATTTATCTTCCGATCTTAACATTTTATCTCTTTTGAACTTAACATTTATCTCTTCCTGCAAAATAAAAGATAAACCATCATAAAGATTGGGCTCGATTTCAGGTAAAACCGCGAGTGGGCTTTTTGCCGAGTTTTAGATCTTCTCGGGCCGTTTTTTTGACTTAAGTGTTTTACGATTTTATCGAGAGAGCATTCCTGAAACGACGTTGTCCCCGAAGAGAGTTATGATCTTTCGTATAGTGCATGCAAATTTAGGTGTTTAGTCAATCGTTGTCGTTTTTATACGATCGATCTGAACTTTATATGAGGGAACAAATTCTTATGGTAAAGTCCCAACGTCAATCTCGATCGAGACAAAACAAAGATGAGTTCGATCCGTTTTCAAAGGAGAGAGTTACGAGGATGGAACGAGAATGGATTGACTGATCCAACTCGCCGAACAGGAGAGTTGTTCGTATTATTCGATCCAACTCGCCCGTTCGGCAAGTTGGTCATCTTGTTCGATCCAACTCGCCGAACAGGCGAGGTGGTCATCTTGTTTGATTTAACTTGTGAACGGGCAAGTTGGTGGGCCCATGCTGCCCAACTCGCCCATTCAGTGAGTTAGTCTGGTCAAACTCGCCGAACGGGCGACTTGGTCGGTTTGTGGGGTCCAACTCGCTCGTTTGGCGAGTTGGACGTCTTGCTCGGCCAACTTTTCCATTCGGTGAGTTGGACAATTGAGTCTTTCAGTCGTTTTTTTTGTCTCGACGCTCAGGGATATGTTTACCCGAGGTCTAGAATAAACTTTTCTTGAGGACTCACCGCGCAGACCCTTCTTCAGAGGTCACCCGAAACTTGACTTTGATTTTCCTGTTCTCCTTTTTTCGAAATATTATCTCTCTTTTTTACAAAGAGTACAACTCTCGGGAAGTTTTTGACATTGATTCCGTCGTAACCGATTTTTACCTCAATAGTTAGCCCCTGAACTCGTTAGAATCGTGATGTTTTTGCGAGCGGTTTAGGCATGTCGGGTAAGTTAGGCGGAATCCAACGTCCGAAAGTATGAAGGTCAAAATAGTGAATCCTCTCTCCTATAAGTATGTGGAGTGAGTCTTCAAATTCTTCACTTGCACATTTCCACAAACTCTTTTCTAAGATTTAAAGATCTTCTCCTCTATTTTCTCCCCTTGGTATAACAATTTTTTTTTAATTATGTCTTCGAGGCGAAAAGCTTCCACCAAGTCTCACCAAGATCGTTCTGTCCCTGACGGCTCCAGCTCGCAACACAACGATGTTGGGCCAAAGGTGGAGTTCTCGGCACACTCGGATTATCTTGAGGAAGCCAAGGCATATTGGGCTGCCAGAGGAGAAGTAAAACCTCCCAGGCCTGGTATGTGGGCTCCTCCTCCGTTTCATGCTAACCTCGTGGAGGGTTGTCCAAGCAGGAGCCGCCCGAATGGGCTTGCTGCCATTCGGGGCTGCTGACAAGTTCCTGAGTTAGTTGATTTTTGTCTTCCGGAAGTTTGGGAGGTTGCCGAGTCTCCGCCCGAGGGTTACTTCACATGCTATGAGGCGTACCTGATGCAGTGCCATTTGTGGTTTCCCATTCCTGAAATCATTGCACGTCTTTTCAACCGATTCAGGATATCGATCGGTCAGATAAACCCGTGCGGTTTACAGCATATTGTCGGGATTTTAGCGCTGAGTTAAAAATTAGGTATGACCGTCGATGCCAATCATCTCGAAGCTATGCTTAAACCATGGGGGAAATTGGCCATAGTTCAACTGAGACCTCAGCCAGGAATGACGATCATAACGGAGTTATGGGGAACTTCTTTTTTTTGTTCGCGTTAACGATGCATCCGTAGAAGCGAATGGCATCCCCATCTTTAGGACCAGTTGGGGTTGGAAAGGTATCCTCAATCGAGTGTCCTTTAATTTCAGTTTTGATGAAGTCGATCTTACATGCCTGTTTTCGGTATTGATATATATATATATTAGAGATTAATCCTCTTCCTTCGAGTCCAGAGGGTCTTAACACCGTCCGAGACTTGCTTCGTGGACGTCAGTGTTTTTGGGCAACGTTTACCTCGAAACAGGTTGGCCGTGTTGTTGCTCTCCATCGTTCTCGGTATCAGTCGGACCTGCCGGTAGAGGAAGAGTCAGAATCGGCCATGTATGGGTTCATTCCGTGCGAGGTTTACGTGAGCAAGTAAAGTTTGAAACCTCGCAAGGATAAGCACGTCGTCAAGGAAGATGACGCCGACGGGAAGTGCTCCTCCGACAACATACTTAGAGACTATCTAAATAGTCGAGTAGGCGGGAGCGGTGGCGAACGGAATGATTTTGACGAGTTGCTAGATTTTTACTTTCCTTCTGGCCGTAGATGAGTCCAACGAGGTGTCGGAGTTTACCCAGACGTCGAGGATAGTTAACAGGGCAAGTTTCAGTCCTTGGGCATTATTATTCTCCTTAAGAATGAGCTTCTCTTGATTTTGAGATACTTTGTAGGGTCTTTGATGAAACGAGCCCTTGATGCAAGCTGTCAAGAGGCACACATGGCTCAATTTAGGGCTGATACGGCTAACAAAGAGATCACCCGTCTAGGAGATGATTTGGAGAGTTCTCGTCATCGTGAGAGAGAGTCGGTTGCGACGGCGGTCCGGCGTGCTTATAGACGAGGGAATAGGGAGATGGCTGAAGTCATGAAGACCCACCGTGACAAGTTCTCGTGTGAATTTTAGGAGCTTACAAGGGGTTATAAGGATCTCAGGGATTATCGCGAGTGTCGCGGCACTGTGGGCGGATTATACCTTACGCAGACCCCTGTTTATATCTTTGGTGCCGAGTATGCAAGGCAAATTGGGCGCATGAACGAGAGAGATAGGGACTTCGCAATTCCTCGAATCGAGGAGAGGATTTGGAAGCAGTGGAACCCGATTCATGTTTCTCCTGATACGTTGGAAGCCGAGACGGGAGCTGCCAAGACTGGCGAGGTGAACCAGCCACCGGCCCCTCTGGATGTCAACGACTACTCGATCAGGAGGTCGATGACCGGGTACTTTGGTCTTGACGATTGGTCGCAGAGTCGTGATTTATTCTGGAATATGTTCCCTTGTATTATAGTATGTTTTCGTTTACCGGCTAATTGTGGTCGCATGTATCGGGACTGGCCATGTGTGGCCTCGAGTCCTTGCCTTTTATCAGCTTTCGTTTGAACTGTTATTTTTATGAGAAAGGGTGTTTAAAAAGAGGTTTGCATTTTGTTAAGTGTAGTATAAATTTGAGTTGTCATCTCGCCTTCCTCCCTTCTTTGAGGATCATCATATTCGTTGTTCGTCCGAGATGTTCGAGGAGTTTTCGAAGTTTCAAGAACGTTTAGATACGGATGAAGGGACATGCTTTCAGGATCTTGAATATTTTTGATATCATGCCTTGAGATGTTAGAGACTAGTGTGTTGGGTTTTAGGGCAAGACCTAGGTTTACTTTCGGTTAGAGGCTTTGCGAGGACTAATCGGCTTTCGTTTTTCATGTTTTGATTTTAACTTGACTTTGTTCCGATTTAAAGTCTGCGATAGGTCCCCGGTTGTACGACTTGTCTGGTTAGAGTCGAGCATCTCTTCGGGGAAAATTTTTAAGTCTCCCGAAAGTGTTGACCAAAATTTCGGATTTCGCTACTTATCCTAGTCGGATGTGAGAGGATCTGCCCTTAGGACGGATATGGGTGCGTTTTTTTAAGACAGTTAAAGTGCTCGGCAAGGCCAATTGCCGAGCGTTTCTGATTTATAGTCGCGAATGGACTGGGAGTGTGTTTTCGAAAATCCAGGCGACATCTTGCCTATTTTTGCTAAAACCTACTCTGTGTTAGTAAAGTTTTAAGCATATGGGACTGGGGTCTCGTACTTTGGTCGGGAGTCAGAAATGACGATTCGACCGAGATATTTTGCTGGAGAGTTTTTTTGGTTGGCGGTATTTGTTGATATCAGCGATGCTCTAGTTAATGTGACGAGGTTTCTTCGCTGGAGAAGATTGCGTGGAGTTGATCCGTTTTGAGGTAGAATGATCTTTTGAGTTTCCGTTTTGGGTTTGTGCGATAATCGTTTTGCTCGTATATGGATGTTTTCCGAAAGTATAACATAATGTTTCTTTGCGAGATAATAGAGAATTTGCGAAATTATAATTAAGTCTTTATTGCCGAAGAAGTTTTAAAAATATTGAGTACAAAGAAAATATTTTTGAATGGGGAATATACGAGTATTCGTATATGTACCCACTCACCCCCCCCCCCCTCTTTTAGAGAGAAGGATAGCTGAACTCGTCTTTCGACGAGCTGCCTACGTACCCCTTTCGAGGATCAAGCCATCTCATAGTTCTGCTGTTTGCACAAGTGTGATTACTCGGCCGTCGTGTTTGTACTGACTGTGTTAGTTGTTGGGTGGATGTCTTCTGTTGGACTTGTCTTCTGCGGTGGGTTTGACGCGTCGGGCACTGGAACTAGTTGTTCATTGGTCATTGCTTGAGTCGACGGCTCTGGGTCTTCTTCGTCAGAAGTGTTTTTGGCTGGTGCCTGAGCTATCTTTGGGTGTTTGGTCTTCGTCATCGCGGTGCTCGTGATTTTTCTTAGCTTGTGTTTGGCCAGGAAGCAACATCTCGCCTGTTTTTGGCAGCCCCAAATCACGGCAATCCCGTTATGAGTTGGGAATTTAATGCCTAAGTGATAAATCGACGAGGCTGCCTTCATGGCGTTTAGCCAAGGCGTGCCCATGATGACATTGTAAATGGTCGGGTGGTCGACAACCGCGAAATAGACAATCTTGGTGACTTCTTTTGCCGCAACGGGTAGTTTGATTGACCCGAGGGTCATCGACGTCGTGCCAGAGAAGTCGGTCAGCGGTTTTGGCGATGGTACGACTTCGCCTAAATCGACGTTCATCCTTTTAAGAGTATCGCGAAAGATGACATTGACCGTGCTTTCCGCGTTGATGAGAACTCTAGCGACCTCAAGATCTCTAATTACGAGATCGATCACGAGCGGATCACAATGTGGCTGATCGATCCCCCCAGCCTCCTCTTCATCGAAAATGATTGCTCCTTACGGGGTATCACTGGGTGTGGACCAGACTGGCAAATTTGCGCTTGGCTCGGTCTTGCGCTGATAAGCTTTGATGGCCGAAACGGTATCACTGCAATATTGAGACCCGCCGATGATCATGTTTACCCTGCGACGGTTGTTGTCGTTGCCCTTCTCGTCATGCCTTCTTCCGCGCTTTTATTCCATTTGGTTCCCTTGAGAAGAGTTCTCCGTTTGAGTAGCCTTGTCGTTTTTGGGGGATGGTCTGAGTCGCGGATGAGATTTCTCACGCTGGATACTCCAGAGGGTTCTCCAGCGAGCAGCTTCGCGGCCAACCTCGCACCGAGAACTTTGTAGTTAATGGTCGAGTGTCCGCGAGCTTGCTGAAAGTCGCAGAAGACGTTTTTGTCGTAATTCGGGTTTTGGATCCACGTGTTACCCGCTGTCCGGCCTTTCTCCGGCCCAGAGTTAATAGCGTAGTTATGTGCTCCCTGAGTTTCTTCTTCTCCATGATGGACACTTTTGTCGTTGTGAGGGTTTTTCTTTTTTAACTTCTGATCTGACCATGGATCCTTCGATGAATTCTTCGTCGGCTTCCACTTTTGAGACAAAGCCTTCGTCTCTTCCTCGATGATGATGTAATCTGTGGCTTTGTGAAGTGCGTCTTGGATCGTATGCGGCTCTTCCAAAGTTATCCACTTCCTCAACTTTGACTTGTACTAGAGTGTTTTCCGAAGTGCGTCTATTGCGAATATGTCGCTTATCCCGCTGAATCTAGCCATGGCGGTTTTGAACCATTTTGTGAAGTCACAAGAGTCTCGTTCTCTCCCTGGGATAAGCTCCAGAGGTTGACATTGGAGGTTTCTCGATCTATGAACATCGAGTACTGCTTGAGGAACTTCGAGGCAAGCTGGCGGAAACTTCCGATGGAGTTTCGTCTAAGTCGAGAGAACTATTGTAGTTATGTTCCTCAGAAGTTTTCCACGAAGAGGCGGCATTTGCCGGCGTCTCTTTCGTTTTCTCGGAACCTGGCTCTTCCCATCGCGACCTGAAAAGCCTGTAAGTGTGCTTTGGGGTCGGTAATACTTTCATACAGCATCACTTTGATCTTTCCAGGATCTGAAACCTTAGTTTCAGTGATGCGAGAAGTGAAAGGTGTTTTACGAGCCTCCTCGAGCAGCAGATCGATCTCCGGTGCAGTGCTAGTAGCGTGATGGATTTGGGACTTCACCACTTTAACTTCGGCCACCGTTTTCATGAGATCATGGCGGAGGTCGCGAATTTCGGAGCTCTTGCTAGCAGATTTCCGGCTTTGTCGGCGTTTTCTGCGAGTACTCTGGGTTTGCTCCTCGGCCAGTCCTCATGTTCGTTCTAGAAGATAGCTTCTTCTTCTTCGGTCATAGGGTTGTCGAACTGGGATTCTTCCCGAGCTGCTCGGCTCCTTGTTCGGAGTTGATTCATGTATGCGTCTTTGTCCGTAGGCTCGGACTGGCTGATAGAATCCACGTCGATGCGTTGGACTTTTCCTCCTTCTTTATCTTCCTCAATAGGATGAAGATCTCCCGGGTTCTTCCAGTGTTGGTGCAGGGGTTACTTCGTCGGGATTTTTTCCAGATGATCTACCTTGCGCGTTGCCAGACCGGTCTAAAGGGGTTGCGAAATCGAGTCTTCTTCCGCCGATTCGGGTTGTTCCACGCGGAAAAATGGTCATGTTCCTCATTGTTAGGGTTTTGACCTGTTTAGCGAGAAAATTCATGACCTCATCTTGTTCTGTAAACTTCTATTCAAAAGTCAAGAACATCTTTTTCACCTCCTCGAATGCTGCGGTGTTTGCGTCGGCGTTGACCGCAGTGACGTTCGTTTCTAGAGTGTTTTCAACGTTGTCGTAACGAGCCTGTTGGTTATTGAGATCGTGAGCTGAAATGTTTTGATCGAGCGTTGGTGCTGAGAGTTAGATTAATCCATACCCCCCTCCTTCTAGCGCCAAACCGTGGGAACCGAAATTCGCACTGTCGATTTCCGTTGGTTTAGGAAGGCAAGGTAAACCTAGCTTTCCCAGAGGTCCCGGATTTTGCTAAGCCAAAAACGTCAAACGACCCAACAGTGACAACAACGATGTGACAATGAATCAGTAATAACAAAAAGAGAACAAAGAAGATCTTATTCTGAATCTGTGATTTGAGCGTTACAAAAGGTAAAGCCTTAGCAGAGAGCGTCTTCGGCGAGTTCCTAATTATAAACTTGTAAGACCTGAATAACCTAGTTGAGTCGTAGCTCGATAGCAGTAAAACGGAAATATGCCTAATTGCCCTAAGTGCTATGTTTGCTCTCAGTAAGAATTTTTGTGTGTCTCCAGAAACCTCAGCTTCAAAGTCCTTATATACTCCTCCCAGAGGCGGTTTGCTTTTTCCCCTTCTACTCTCGGTCGAGTTTATCGCTTCACGAAAATATTCCTTTTTCCTTCGATCTTTGTGATTATCATCATGATTATCTTCGGAAACTTAACATTTATCTTCTGAACTTGACATTTTATCTCTTACGAATTTAACATTTATCTCTTCCTACAAAATAAAAGATAAACAGTCATAAAGATTGTGCTCGATTTCCGGTAAAACCGCGAGTGGGATTTTAGCCAAGTTTAGACCTTCTCGGGCTGTTTCTTTACTTAAGCGTTTCTACGATTTTATCGAGTGAGTATTCCTGAAACAACATCGTCCCCGAAGAGAGTTAGGATCTTTCGTATAGTGCATGCAACTTTAGGTGTTTAGTCAACTGTTGTCGTTTTTATACGATCGATCATAACTTTATATGAGGAAACGAGTTCTTACGGTAAAGTTCCAATGTCAATCTCAATCGAGACGAAACAAAGATGAGTTAGATCTGTTTTCGAAGGAGGGAGTTACGAGGATGGGAGGGAAATGGATCAACTGATCTAACTCGATGAAAGGGCAATTTAGATTGCTTGTGAGACCCAACTCGCTTGTTTGGCGAGTTAGACTTGTCCAACTCGCCTGCTTGGCGAGTTGGGTATCTTGCTGGATCCAACTAGCCGAACGGGCGAGTTGGTCTGCCCAGGCTGCCCAACTCGCCCGTGCGGCGAGTTGGAATGGTCCAACTCTCCGAACGGGCGCATTGGTCAGGTGTGCGGTCCAACTTGCCCGTTCGCCGAGTTGGATGTCTTGCTCAGCCAACTTTTCCTTTCGGTGGGTTGGACAATCGATTTTTTCAGTCGTTTTGTTGTGTCGACGCTTGGGGATATGTTTACCCGAGGTCTAGAATAGATTTTTCTCGAGGACCTACCACGCAGACCCTTCTTCGGAGGTCACCCGAAACTTGACTTTGATTTTCCCGTTCTCTTTTTTCGAGATATTATCTCTCTTTTTTACAAAGACTACATTTCTCGGGAAGTTTTTGAAGTTGATTCTGTCGTAACCGATTTTAACCCCATCAATAGAGAGAAAGAAGAAGAAGATATGAACTATGTAAGTGGGACATGTTTTTAAGAGGCATAGATTTGGTAATCAGCATGGAGACAGGAACTTCACTGGCACTGGTCAGAGAAGTGATTTCACAGGCACTCAGAACACCTCTATTTACAGCCAGAACTCTCAATTCCAAAAGCCTTTCTAGAGCAACAACAATAACAGCTTCACAAAAAAAACTATTATTCTTCTTCCAGAATCCTACTGCAACAACTAAAGAGAGCAAATTGGAGTCCATGGTGATGAAAATCACGGAAGGCCAGCAAAAGATGACAGTGGATTTCAATGGGAAGATATATGATGTGTACACTAAGCTGAGTGGAAATTTTGAAACTCTAAATACCCATGTCAAGAAGTTACACACTCATGTTGTATAGATTGTTAAAGCTGTGAAAAGGAAAGAGGTTCTATTAACGGGAAAGTTATAGTGGGTTAGAGGCCAATTCAAAGTTATGGGAAATGGTGGAGCATGAGAAGTTGGAGGAAGGCAATTTTCAGGTCGAAAGTTCTATATCATTCTCCAACATTCATTGGTGTCAAGCAATACCAGCTATTGATTACTCAACACCAGCTGAAAGTGTCGATCGACACACCATGAGTGCCGGTCAACACACCGTGAGTGTCGAACGACAAACTTCTAAAGATGCAACGATGGAAGAAGCGAGTGTCGATCCACGCCCCTCTAGTGTCGCTTGACATCGCCCAAAGGAGTACATACATGAGTCTATGATCTATCAGCAGACCATGAAAGGGAGAATTCCAATTGTGTAGAGGAAGAAATATAGGAAGCCATATACTCCTAAACACCTTAGGGAGAAGTCAACAAGATGAGCCATATGGTTTTCAAAAAAGAGTGGAAAATATTCCCAAAGATATCTTTTGAGGATGCATTTCATCAGACATGCTAATCATGTTCTTCAGGGGAGCAAAGAGACAATGAGTATATAAAGATGTTGTTCCATATAGCCATGTGGGAACCCAAGAAGATACTGAAGAAGAAACAAGATCCTTTGAACTTTTTTATTCCATGCTGTGTTGGGGACTATGATTTCCCCAAATCTCTCTGCGCTATTGGATCTGCAGTTACCATAATAGCCAGAGATCTTGTCGAATTACTAGGATTAAAGGTGGAAGCTTCTGAAAACAACTTCTTCTTTGTAGAAAACTCCAAGTTGAAGTCAACATGAATAATCAGGAATGCTGAAGTAGAGGTTGGGAAATGTGTTGTCTTTGTTGACTTTCATGTTGTGGATTTCAAAGCAATGTTCCAAAAAATTCTACTTCATGGAAGAGCATTCATCGCATCAGTGGGAGTAGTATACGATCTGAAGAAGAACAAGTTGTATCTTGCTAACGTTAACAAGAACATTTTTTTATCATGTTAACAAAGACGGAGGTGAGGAGGTTATCCCCTCCTAGAGATGTGTGAAGATCCAGCACCTACAGTTGATTCGAGTAGCGAGAGTGCACTTTCAGCAGGAGTGTCGATTGAGACCCCCATGGTGTCGGTCGATACCCTTCATTTTAAAGCATTACGAGGTTGAAAATCCTCGTAACAAAACATACCAATGTATTGATGCACATGGGGCTGCAATCTCTAATGTAATCACTATAGCCGGTGATTAACGTCTAGGAGGCTTCAACACGCATGGTCTATTTTGTCTTAACATGTCTACTTCTTGGCCTTATGCATTTTGAAGGCAAACTCAGTCTGCTAATGCAATGTTACCTATTGAACAATGAGAAGAGGCTGATTTTAAGAATCGAAGGATTGGTAATCAGCAAAAACGCAGTTGCACAAACAGACAAAATTTGCTAGTTACAACCAAAACACTCGTTTCCAGAGACTTCTTCAGAGAAATTGCAGTACCCATAAGGAACTATGGTTTTTCTTCCAATCAGCATCCAACTGTAGCACAAAAGAAAGATAGAATCCTTGATGAAAAGTATCTTAGAAGGTCAACAGAGGATGACATCAAAGTTTAATGTGAACTTGGATGATGTGTACATTCATCTGCACAGAAAAATTGAATTTCTCACCAGGGTGAAGAAATTGGAAACTCAGTTGGAGCAGACAGCAGTTGGGGTAAAAATCGGTCATGGCAAAATCAACGGCTAAAATCCTCCGAGAAATTGTGCCTTAAAAAAATATAAGCTGAAAATTTCAGAGAAACTAAATGGCATAAGCCAAACCTATTTGCATAAGGATACAAGAATAAATATTGTACATTTCATCCCGGACAAAGAGTAAAAATATTTCTATCCAAAGATGAAATGATCGGAAAAACGTTCTTGCGGAAGGTTTTTGCGAGAAATGACAAATCTTACGAAGCATTCTTTCGTTGTTGTTGGGGTCAAAAACGATCACAACGGAATTGAAGTCTAAAACATGCCACAAAAACATTGACACCATCGAATCCAAAATTATCGCCGCCATACCCGTCTCGTCCCGATCAACAAATCAAGACGTACAATCGAAGGAACAACCCCGTCGCTACCAAGTTTAGTCGCATGTGGAAGACTAGACATGCAATGTTTAGTCGCCTATGGGCGACTACACGCTCTGCAAAGTATAGTCGCCCATGACAAAATCTATTCGACCAGCTCGACAAAGTCAATTCGACCAGGTCGACAAAGTCTATTCGCCCACATGGGCGACAAAGTCTATTCGCCCATGGGCGACAAAGTCTATTCGCCCATGGGCGAAAAATTCTATTCGCCCATGGGCGACAAAGTCTATTCGCCCATGGGCGACTAGACCCATGACAAAATCTATACGCCCACAGGCGACTAGACCCATGACAAATTCTATTCACCCATGGGAGACTAGAAGAACACAACGTCTAGTCGCCCATGGGCGACTACACTCTCTACAAAGTCTAGTCGCCCATGGACGGCTAGACCCTTGGTAAATTCTAGTCGCCCATGGGCGATTAGACTCCACAAAGTCTAGTCGCCCGTGGGTGACTAGACACGTGCAACGTTTAATTGCCTATGAGCGACTAGAACCTCAACAAATTATAGTCGCCCATGGTCGACTACACCGTATCCTCTTCATCACTCTCTCCTTTGGATATTGACTTGGTTGTTTCTTGTTTCGTCTCGATTTTAGTTTCCGATGAAGTTTTACGATAAAAATTGCAAAGACTTGTTTTCTCGAAAAAATTTGAGTCAATCGTATAAAACAATAACAGTTAACTTAAACACCAATGTTATCTCAACTATATGATTGGTTTATTATTTTGTGGAGCCAGCATCGTGTAATCATACAGAGGACAATTTCTCCGAAAGAAATCGTAAAAATCGCTTAGATAGCAAATGGCCTAAAAGGGTCTAAAATGCGATAAAGACCCACTTACGGTTTTAAACGAGAATGATCCCAATTATACCAGATATCAGCATAAGATAAATGGAAAAGAAGATAATTGTCAAGTTTCGAGATAATTATGGAAAAGAAGATAAGGAAAATTTCCGTGGAAGGATAAATCCGAATCAGGGGCGGAAAAGGAAAGATGACCGACCTTCGAAGGCATATATAATAAAAGAAAAGGAGAGGGGCGCAGGGATGGATGATAATTATTAGAACTAAACTTAGCTCTTAGAAACCTTACGCATCATTCTCGACATGCTTGGTTTTCTATGTCTTGCACTCGATTACTAAATGAACTTGCAAAGGCAGTTCGATCTCTTGTTTAAACTCTTTCACTGAACTACGTTCGGCTTGATCCTCGAAGGGGATATAGGCAGCCTTTCATAAGGTCCGGTTCAAAATTAGGGCTTTCTTTTCTTTCCTCCGTTCACTAAAATCGACAATGTGAATTTCAGTTCCCACAACTGCTGAAATTGTGACAAGGCAAGAAGAGATGAGAGACAAAGGGGAAGATGCGTTACAAAGAATTGTGAGCTGTGGTTTAAGATGAAAGAAGAAGACAATGAGACTTGTTCTTGAGAAAGTTCTTATTTTCAACAATCTTGATCATGAACTCTGATGTACTAAAATTACCCTAGAGCAACTCTCTCAAATAAGATATTGATTTAGTACTTAGGGATCTTATTCAAAGATACTTGATATTTCAAACTATAGACTTATGGCTATAAAATTAAGCTAGGAAGTAAATAGAGAGGTAACAGTGGAAGGAGGCTGTAAGACCAGATCCCAGCCTCTCAGGCCGCGGTCGACACCTCACGTCGCTCAGTCCTCTTCCGGACCGAACCTCTAAATTTTTTCGCCATTTATTTTTATTATCGCCCATAGGCGAGGGCTAACTTAGATCTTAGCTCAAGACTACCTTAGTCATTCCCTAGCTTTGATCAGTTCAACTCATACGCAGCGGGTTATACTATATTAACCATTGGTCTAAAAACTAATCTAACACCTGTCTGGTCGAACCACCTCAGCCCTTGGTTAGTATTACAACAACTTTTAGCTTAGAGATCAATTCTGAACCAAAACCAAGTCATACGATTCTGAGGTTCCATTCCCCTAAACAATTATACCAGCATCCTAGCAAGTTACTACTTTATCCAAGTATTTGCTAAGTCATACCTTTGCTACATCCACAGAGCTTGTTAGCTCATCGGTCCAGCTGAATTGGTTAACTCATCCTCTTAGCTGACTAAGCTAGCTCATCCATCTCCTCGAGCCGACTCACCTCAGCTAGCTAGAACCGAGCTAAGGCCAGCTGCCTCAGCTTGTTTAGCTAGGTCATCCAGCTAGCTAAGCTGAACCACTTCACCTGAGCTTCCATCTACTCTCTTCCAGCTGATTGAGCTACAAGATAGCTGAGCCCAGCTCCCTGCCAACTCGTCCAACTCTCTTATACCTGCGTAAACATCTCCCCTTGGGTACTTAGTCATTCAACCAACCATCCCCACTCACCAAGTAACCTTTGGGAAGTCTTCAATGGTAAATGACATGCATCTGGCTCTTCTCAGCTCATGCATCATCCTTATGCTTTGTAGAATATGATACCAATTCCCTCTCATGGACTAACAATACTCATCAGATCCTAAGTCAATCATATCAGACACCTTGATCCATCATCCATGAATCAGGTCGTCCCTCCTTGCCATGATCAGATCACACCTGACCTTCCCTGCATAATCACAACCAGCTCCATACTTGTGGTCCACGCCACCCAGTACCATCCTTAGCCTCAGGTACCAGTATGAAAAACAAGCAGACATGTTCTATAACCACTCAAGCACAATCAATACATATTAATCCGATAACCTAGTACACAGTTCTAGCAATTGCTCCGTTCGCCTAGAACTAGTTCCTGCCCAAAATGGACCATTTCCAAAAGTGCTCAAAAAAACAATTAAAATTCATGGTAATTCATGATAAATCACCACTAAGAGAAATCCATAATCGAAATCCACACAAGAAATCATTTACCTATAGATTTCAACCAAACAGCCCTAGAACCCTAAAATAGACCTTGTCCTAACCAAGTCCAAATCGTGTCTAGTCTGTTCCTATGATTCCCATAAATCAGCATACAACTATTGTGATCTAACTCAACCATTAGAACACATAGAATCCGATTTGGGTTCATGAGACATAAACATAAACCATGAAGTAATCATAGTTAAATGGGTTACCTTGTACTTGATCTTACTACATTTGTGCCTTCCATTGTCATGGACAAACCTGTTCCTCTTGCACCCGCCTATATCAAGTCTTATCACATACTTTCAGCATTGATGAGATCCCTCCATGGTTCTCACCAATCTTCACTTACATTGATCTCCCATGAAACCGGTTCTACATTGCATCCGCCTCCAAGGCTGTCCTTGCAATGAAGAGTGGATTCCGTCCTTCTCTCTTCTCTCCTGAACCCTTGCGTGTGTTCCCAGGATGAAGAGAAAGCCTAATATTTGGTCATCCATTATAAAACTCCATCACAGGGTCGTCCCCAACTCCACTCTTGATTAACCACAAAACTGCCTTTCCACACACATCCACCCTTAAGGCTGTGTTGGCCATGGAAAGTGGAATCCGTCCATCCCTCTCCTTCCCTGACCATTTTCATGTGTTCTCAGACTCTGGAGGATTGTTTTTATGTTAACAACACAGATCAAAACTCATCAATGGGTCGTTCATAACTTCCCCACTGATCTTCCCCAAAACTGCCTCTTTGTTGTCTTCTCACCACTCTTGGTCTTTGATTGTTGATTCCGACAATGTCTCTCTATTTTCCCTTATTTCCAGGATGTAGAAGGAGTCTCAGGCGTGCCTCTGAGATCCACTCCAGTCGGCCTTGCCTTCCCCAAAAAGATCCTCATCTTCTTGTTGCTTAATCCACCATATCCACCTTTAACGCAGATTTCTGTCTCTCCTTTTGTCTCTCTGTCCCACGACTTGTACCTCTGTTTTTCCTATGGAAAATGATGGTTATTTTCGTTCCCAGGGTCCTCTATATAAAGGAGAAGGCGTCCCCCAACTTTCTTGGGCGAAAGGGTGTCTTTTGGGCAGTTTACACCCATTCGGCCATAACTGCCCAACCGCCCTTAACTGCCCAACCGCCCTTAACTGCCCAACTGCACAACCGCCCATCCTTACCTTTTGGGCTGATTGATCATAAGCCCAATGACCTTGCCCACGACCCTGATCCACTTTCCAAGACCCATGGTCCCCTGGTGTATCATTCCACACTAAGTGATCTACCTTAAAGTTTCTCCTAGCTGGTCGAGCTTCTTCCGAGCTGCCCCGAGCTAGTCGAGCTTCCCCCGCGGCCTCGTCCAGCTACCAGATGGCTTGTCCAGATCCTTTGAGCTTGTTTCCTTCTACATTTGGTTAAGTCTCAATCTCCTGAAGCCCTTAACCTTTCTTTTAGGCCATGGAACGCTTGTCTTTAGGTCACATGACCTGACTGGTGCGTGTCCTTGCGCCATGGTCTGTCCCGGTGATCTTACTCAGGATTGGGGACATGACAAGTCTCCCCCACTTAATAGGGATTCGTCTTCGAATCCAGTCCAAGTGTATCTTCCTTAATGAAATGACCATACCACTCTTGTATTCAGCCTTCATCTTCATTTCTATCTTACTGATCCCGTCCTTGATCAGCCTTCAAACAAGTCTCCCCCACTTAATAGAGATTTATCCAAAAATCTTATCAAGTGGTCCATCTGGTTTTCGCTTATGGCATCCTTACTTGGCTACTCAACCATAGTCAAGGATCCATCAGCCTCCGTATAAGTAATACCAACTTGTAGTCTTTCCAAACAATCCATGACTTAGCCATATTGCGATCTTAGTCCATACTAGACTAAACCGTCTCAACCTGACTTATGTCCATCACCGGACTTTGTCATATTTCGATCCTGGTCCACTCAGGACGTGATCATATTATGATCTTTGTCCACTCAGGGACTCGACCGTGCCTTCCGACCATAGGTCCATCTCCGAGTAGGTCGTGTCCTGATCCTCGTCCCCCACCGAACTTGATCATATTGCGGTTCTGGTCCACTACGGAACTCAACCATCTCATCCCAACCATAGGTCAATCTCCGACTTGGTTGTGCTGCGATCCTCATCCCTCACTGGACTTGATCGTCTTTATCTCGATCCTAGCCAGTCCCGACTAGATCCCAAATGTACTCGATCGCGTAAGCCAACCCTGGTCCCTTACTGGACTCGATTGTATACCGACCCTGGTCCTTAGGTCGGCCATCTCGGCAAGAGCCATGCGGTATGGACTTTTAGACATTGGGGCCGTCCCTGGTTCTAGTTCTATTATGAAACGGGTCCGCCCTGTCAGGGGGGACTCCCTGCAGCGCCCGAAACACATCCTCAAACTCACTGACCAGCGGCATCCCGTCTAGGTTACCACCCTTCACCATCTCCTTAGTGGCGATTGTGGCTATGTAAGCCTCACAACCTCTCTCTAGCATCCGTTCCGCCCGGACTACTGAAACCACTACAACACTGGAGGCAGGTTTTATACCTTGGAACCTGATCGGGGGTCTACACCCACTCTCAAACTGCACCTCCCCCCATGACAGTCTAAGGTGGCCCGATTCTTTCCAAGCCAGATCCGCAGGTGTTACCCTCATGTGATCAATACCAAGATCATAGTCCATCCGGACTAGATCCAATTTGGACTCGTTCGAGTAAGCCAACCCTGGTCCTTCCCCGGACTCGATTGCCTACCGAACCTGGTACACTCTCCTAGTTGAGTAGGATCTCGGTTTGATTACACATTTGGAAAACGTCCCATACCATTCTCCAAGAGTGTTTATAATATACCTCAATCCCCATCACACTAAGATACATAATGTATGCTCACTTGTTTTGGAACGGCCACCAAGGAATAACACTTAACCTCAGTAGAGTAAGGCACGTTTATTTCAACCTAAGCCACTCTCTGGTCCATGTTACCTCCCTTGTCCAGGTCGTCCATACAAAGGTATTGCATTGCGTCCCTTTGTCCAATCCACCTATTACTTCTAAATAACTAGATCGACCAACCTTTCTGTTTCAGGATCTTACCCTTGGAAATCATATCTTGGCTAAGGCGGTTCATCTTAGAACTTTCCCGTTCACAAGCATGAAATCCAATCTTGCCTCAACTCTCACTCTGCTCACCGCAGCTAAGGTTCCAAGTCATCTTAGTTTTCAGAAATAATATTGGTTTGGAACTCAACATCTTTGAGAACTGTCCCTAACAAGATCAAGCATGCTCTGATACCAACTTGTAAGACCCGATCCCAGCCTCTCAGGCTGCGGTCGACACCTCACGTCGCTCAGTCCTCTTCCGGACCGAACCTCTAAATTTTTCGCCCTTTATCTTTATTATCGCCCATAGGCGAGGGCTAACTTAGATCTTAGCTCAAGACTACCTTAGTCATTCCCTAGCTTAGATCAGTTCAACTCATACGCAGCGGGTTATACTATATTAACCATTGGTCTAAAACCAATCTAACACCTGTCCGGTCGAACCACCTCAGCCCTTGGTTAGTATTGCAACTACCTTTTAGCTTAGAGATCGATTCTGAACCCAAACCAAGTCATACGATTCTGAGGTTCCATTCCCCTAAACCGTTCTACCAGCATCCTAGCAAGTTACTACTTTATCCAAGTATTTGCTAAGTCATACCTTTGCTGCATCCACGGAGCTTGTTAGCTCATCGATCCAGCTGAATTGGTTAACTCATCCTCTTAGCTGACTAAGCTAGCTCATCCAGCTCCTCGAGCTGAATCACCTCAGCTAGCTAGAACCGAGCTAAGGCCAGCTGCCTCAACTTGTTTAGCTAGGTCATCCAGCTAGCTAAGCTGAACCACTTCACCTGAGCTTCCATCTACTCTCTTCCAGCTGATTGAGCTACAAGATAGCTGAGCTCAGCTCCCTGCCAACTCGTCCAACTCTCTTATACCTGCGTAAACATCTCCCCTTGGGTACTTAGTCATTCAACAAACCATCTCCACTCACCAAGTAACCTTTGGGAAGTCTTCAATGGTAAATGACATGCATCTGGCTCTTCTCAGCTCATGCATCATCCTTATGCTTTGTAGAATATGTTACCAAGTCCCTCTCATGGACTAACAATACTCATCAGATCCTAAGTCAATCAGATCAGACACCTTGATCCATCATCCATGAATCAGGTCGTCCCTCCTTGCCATGATCAGATCACACCTGACCTTCCCTGCATAATCACAACCAGCTCCATACTTGTGGTCCACGCCACCCAGTACCAGCCTTACCCTCAGGTACCAGTATGACAACAAGCAGACATGTTCTATAACCACTCAAGCACAATCAATACATATTAATCCGATAACCTAGTACACAGTTCTAGCAATTGCATGGTTCCGTTCGCCTAGAACTAGTTCCTGCCAAAAATGGACCATTTCCAAAAGTGCTCCAAAAACCAATTAAAATTCATGATAATTCATGATAAATCACCACTAAGAGAAATCCATAATCGAAATCCACATAAGAAATCATTTACCTATAGATTTCAACCAAACAACCCTAGAACCCTAAAATGGACCTTGTCCTAACCAAGTCCAAATCGTGTCTAGTCTGTTCCTATAATTCCCATAAATCAGAATACAAATATTGTGATCTAATTCAACCATCAGAACACATAGAATCTGATTTGGGTTCATGAGACATAAACATAAACCATGAAGTAATCATAGTTAAATGGGTTACCTTGTACTTGATCTTACTAGATTTGTGCCTTCCATTGTCATGGACAAACCTGCTCCTCTTGCACCCGCCTATATCAAGTCTTATCACATACTTTCAGCATTGATGAGATCCCTCCATGGGTCGCACCAATCTTCACTTACATTGATCTCCCATGAAACCGGTTCTACATTGCATCCGCCTCCAAGGCTGTCCTTGCAATGAAGAGTGGATTCCGTCCTTCTCTCTTCTCTCCTGAACCCTTGCGTGTGTTCCCAGGATGAATAGAAAGCCTAAGGTTTGATCATCCATGATCAAACTCCATCACAGGGTCGTCCCCAACTCCACTCTTGATTAACCACAAAACTGCCTTTCCACACACATCCACCCTTAAGGCTGTGTTGGCCATGGAAAGTGGAATCCGGCCATCCCTCTCCTTCCCTGACCATTTTCATGTGTTCTCAGACTCTGGAGGATTTTTTTATGTCAACAACACGGATCAAAACTCATCAATGGGTCGTTCATAACTTCCCCACTGATCTTCCCCAAAACTGCCTCTTTGTTGTCTTCTCACCACTCTTGGTCTTTGATTGTTGATTCCGACCATGTCTCTGTATTTTCCCTTATTTCCAGGATGTAGAAGGAGTCTCAGGCGTGCCTCTGAGATCCACTCCAGTCGGCCTTGCCTTCCCCAAAACGATCCTCATCTTCTTGTTGCTTAATCTCCACCATATCCACCTTTAAGCAGATTTCTGTCTCTCCTTTTGTCTCTCTGTCCCACGACTTGTACCTCTGTTTTTCCTATGGAAAATGATGGTTATTTTCGTTCCCAGGGTCCTCTATATAAAGGAGAAGGCGTCCCCCAACTGCCTTGGGCGAAAGGGTCTGTTTTGGGCAGTTTACACCCATTCGGCCATAACTGCCCAACCGCCCATAACTGCCCAACCGCCCATAACTGCCCAACCGCCCATCCTTACCTTTTGGGCTGATTGATCATAAGCCCAATGACCTTTCCCACGACCCTGATACACTTTCCAAGACCCATGGTCCCCTGGTGGATCATGCCACACTAACCCGAGCCCATAACTGCCCATGACCCGACAACACCGGCCCAGACCATAACACTCTACCGAGCTGAGTTGAGCTGACCACTAGCTGCTCCAGCTGAGTGAGATAGTCCATCAGCTCCTGCTAGCTGAAAAACACTGAGTGAGCTACCTCCAAGTTTCTCCTAGCTGGTCGAGCTTCTTCCCAGCTGCCCTGAGCTAGTCGAGGTTCCCCGCGGCCTCGTCCAGCTACCAGATGGCTTGTCCAGATCCTTTGAGCTTGTTTCCTTCTACATTTGGTTAAGTCTCAATCTCCTGAAGCCCTTAACCTTTCTTTTAGGCCATGGAACGCTTGTCTTTAGGTCACATGACCTGACTAGTGCGTGTCCTTGCGCCATGGTCTGTCCCGGTGATCTTACCCAGGATTGGGGACATGACAGAGGCTGCTAAACTTATGATTTCATTCAGGTTATAAGAACAATAATCTATAGATACTAAGGGTTTGATCCTAGAACTCGAATACAATAGTAAGATATCCAACTCTCGCTGCGAGCCTAATCAGATGACAAAGTCTTTGTTCCAATTGTCGCATGTGAACAAGGAATGAGTATCGACTGATACTATAGTGAGTGTCGATCGATACTTCATCAGAACAAGCATTAACGCCCTAATTAATATGTTCACAATGTAATTAAACCAGATATTGCATTCGCCTAACAACCTAGCTCAGCAGAATTATTATTAGGAACTTAAGCTACTCACAGCGTGCGGGTTAAGGTTTATGTTCTTAATAATGCAATCTATCAAATTAACCCTACTAACTATTCTTGACAAGAGAAGTCAAATTGCAGTATTTAGGGATTGAATCTAAAGAGAGTGAGGGCACACAATAGATTTTTATAACTCTAATTGTTAAGCTAGTAAGGCTATAAATAGTGGTTTTGATTCTAAGTTTATCGGAAATGGGAAACTATCAAATACTAAAGTGAATGCAAATATGGAAAAGCGGTGGATCTATGGT
Source organism: Moricandia arvensis (assembly GCA_905132765.1). Lineage (NCBI taxonomy): Eukaryota > Viridiplantae > Streptophyta > Magnoliopsida > Brassicales > Brassicaceae > Moricandia > Moricandia arvensis. The sequence continues at coordinate 17,313 of CAJHQP010000611.1, read as the reverse complement.
TTCACGCAAGTGAATTATAATGGATAGTATGCAGGGAATTATTAATATGCGAGAACAATAAATGTTAACTAGTCTGACCCCCTTTTGTCCCAACTCTCGTATGCGGACAGAGAAGTACACCGTCGATCGACAAATAAGGCCTGATGTCGATCGACGCTAATCAGACAGGAAGTTCATCCACTATGCTAATTAGACCAGCTCTCGCATACATCTAACAGCCTAGATCAATGAAATAAATTCGTGCAAAGGACCTACTTTCTTAGTCGTCCATGTCCTAAGTTCAAGTTCCTAGTTAGCTACTCTAGAACGCAAGCATTGAACACAATTCCAAAGATTAATATTACTTCATCCTAACAATTCTATTTTGGGGTTAATTCATCAGTACCATTATGAACCCTAAATCTAACGGGTGAATATATTAAAGTATGATAGTTGTCACAGAAAACCATAGATGAATAGATGAAAGTGCAATAGAATAAATATAAAAACCAAAGGAGTTCCAAGAGGACTCTGAAGGATCTCCTCTGTTCTCTCCTAACTAAGAACGATGGATAGAATAAAGCTTCTTAAAATAAACTGGGGGGCTATTTTCCTAAACAATGGCATAACCCATATAAACTATGTCAAAATTCGTCCAGGGGCATTCTTGTAAAATTGTCATAACTTGGACTTGATGCCGGCCAATACTATGCAAGTGGACCGTTGATCAACAGCTGTAATGCTTCGTCGATCGATGATCATGCTTAAATGTGACTCGTACTTAGCTGAATATGAGCAGCTACTGGATATCTCTTTTGAATACTCTAACAAGCTCCATGATCTCTACAATGCTCCAAAACGTACCGGACCTGTTAAGACTCTAAAACACAGTCCAACCACATAATAGACTCCAAATGATGATCTAAACCTGGTAAATAACAAGGTATATTAACTCCCCCAGACTAAACCTTTTGCTTGTCCTCAAGCAAAACAAAGGTAGTCTGTGAAAGAGGTTTGAAAAGATGGGACTCACATAATGCATAAGTATAACTATCACCCCTATTATATTGTAACCTCATCAAATAATGCTAATCAAAGAGAAACTTTATATGTTTTATCCTAGTATAGCAACCAAATCCATTATGTCAGCAACTCAACAAATACTAATTTGACTCACCTCTCTGTTGATCTCATTTCTTTGCATAAAAATAAAATGCATGTTTTACCTTGGGAGTATCGATTAAAGGACACGTGGACTCAACTCCTACAAATTTGCATACACAGGTATAAAGTCTTTGTTGATCTCTTTCTTCCCTCTTTTCTCTCTTCTCTGAATCTATTTAGATCTCAAACTCAATGAACAATGATGCTGATACAGTCCATTTTACCATCTTATTTTCTCTTTTTTCTTTCGTTCTCTTTTTTTGGGCAAAGTTGTAGGCGAATAGTGGGGTCATCGTAATGTACCTACCCCTCGATTCCAACAATGTGTGATCATTCATTTGAATTAGAGTAGTGGGGTCATCGGTAATGTACCTACCCCTCTGCATCTCAGGAAATCATCACAATCTTTTCTCTTTTATAGATGCTGAAGAGAAAGAGAGAGAAGGGAATCAGAAATACACAGACTAGTACCTACAAACTTGTAGAAGGAATCCGATCCGATGTATGCCAAGCCCCAAAGCAAAAAAAAATAGTCAGTATTAGGTTGGAGATCAGCTTTGGTTCCTTCAAATTTTCTTAGTAAGTGTGATCTAATGGCAGGATGATCCACTTTGGCATCTCTAGTAATCTCTGCAATCAACATGTCAAAGAACGGTGTTAAAGTGTGGTTATTCAATAAATAAGGTCTGATCATAGTTCCCTTCTTGACTCAATAAAAACTTTTGAAAAAACTTAACAAATAAAATCTCAAAATAAATAAAAGCATCAACAAACCTCCCCTAGACTTAAATATAATCGTCCCTAATGTTATCCCATCCGGTTCGGTTAAGGGAAAACTAAATCATAAGTAAAAGGTATAGAGAAAGTTGAGGTTCACTAAACTCCGTAAGGAGTGTCAACTGATGGTGAGTGAAGATTGTCGACCGATGGTGAACTGTATGTCGACTGATGGTGGTTTCAAACTTTTCTACTCCTTCTTTGAAAACCTAAAGTAATTAAATAAAAGCCATAATTAATACTAAATAATGAAAGACCAAATTAAAACTTATTACACAGTGGGTTGCCTCCCACTCAACGCTTGGTTATAGTCTTAAGGTCGACGTTTGGAACTCTAACTTAGTCCGGATGAGATTGGAAACTTGCTCCAAAACAATTCCCAGTGTCCAATATCTTCAACTTCATCACACTTTTTGTGAAAGCCTCCATATACTCTTCTCATTTGTCTATCATCTCAGTAATAAGGAGTGCTCAAAGCTTTGTAAAATGGATGTGAGAAGCATCTGCTCCGCACTCTGGATTTCTTGACACCATCTAAAATGTGAGGAATCAATGATAATTGAGGACCGCCCTTGATCTTTTTTCTCCTCTTTCAATTCTTCATCTTCTTTCCCCCGGACTTGTCTAATCTCGTGTGATTGCCTCCATCAAAAAGATTTTGACACACTTCATACTCTTCGTGCTCTGGTACACCATGGGCGTCGATCAGCACTTCAGTGGTGGTGTCGATCGATGCTTCTTCTTTTGGGACATTGTCGATGTCACTTCTATATTTCAACCCTCTCTGAGAAGCTATTGCATACATATGATCATTAAATATCTCATTGTAGGAATCCATATGCAAATTTCTATCTGGTGGGATAGGAAATTCAACTTCAAAGACAGTGTAGTGGACCACGACCTTCACAGGTTCATGTAGATATGAAGACCAGCAGCCTTTTCTACGCAGATATGTGGTTGTGGATGTTTAGGGACAGCAAGGTGTGAGACCTCTGACTTGTATGTTCTCTCTTTTACTGCTTCCATCTCAACTGTATATTTTGGCAGCTTGTCCAACGGTGGGTGTTGATCGATGTCGGGAGGTCGGTGTCAGTCGATAGCATTAGGTGGGTGTTGATTGATGCCGGGTGGATGATGTCGATCGATGCTAGTCTCTGGAGAAGTCTCCAATCTTTTCTCGTAGTGTGTCGTTCGTCATCAAGCTTCTGCTCTGAGTTAAGCCATTCCTCCAGCTCTAAGAAGTCTTCCATAGTGACTTCCTTATCATCATCATCCATATATTCAAGATTTTCTCACTCCTCTAATTCCAACGACTCCTCTAGCTCCAAGAAATATTCCATGGTGATTTCTCTGTCTACATTTGAGGCAGGATCACAACTTGATAGATCGGTGCTCTTCAGTGTTGATTCTGCAATGTCCTGAGGACAAATCTATCTTTCTAGGGTTTCGATAGATGTCGATCGATAATAGGATTATGCGTCGATCGATGCTGAGGTGGTGGTGGTGATCGATGTTGAGGTCATGGTGTATGCTAAGGTATTAGTGTCGATCAGTCCTGAGGTCTTAGTGTCAATCGACCCTGGAGTCGGATCACTAATATCAGCTTCATCTTCTCTTCTTGGCTCTCCAAGTCCATGTTGTCCATTATCCTCTACCACATATCTCATCATAGATTTCATCTCAATCTCTAGATTTACTGCAGCATTATAGAGAAAAATGTTATAGGAAGGCGTTACTGATGTCATTCCAGGTAGTAAGGAACCCTGGTGGGAGCTTTTTGAACAAATGAGTAGCATCTCCAGCAAGGGTGTATGGGAAGAGTTTGCAGAAGTAGTGGTCTTCATAGACTCCATTGAAGATAAATGATACCAATTCCTCAAACATGTTTATATGAGCCATTGGTTGCTCGTGAGAAAAGCCATGAAAGGGACATTGTTCCATAAGAGTGATATATATAAGTTTCAGCTCAAATTCATCCCTCTCAGCAGCAGTAATAACATTAGAGACTACAGCCCTTTTTTTATAAATCATTTGTCTTGCAGTGTTGCGAGCTCGACCGTCTTTGTCTCTTAAGATCCCATTCTCATCAGCCTTAAGTATAAGCACTTCGATTTCCTCTGTCTACTCGCAAGTGGCGTCGATCAATACCGAGGAGTCGGTGTCGATCGATGCTTGGTTCACGCTGTCGATCACTGCTGCTTAGAGGGTGTCAATCGATACTTCCCTCGTAGACTTATGGATCATGCATGAATAACAAGGATCCTTCTTTGAAGAACCCAAAAAACTATTCTTATTGCTCCCTCGTACTAAGATGTGTATACCTAAAATACAAGAAAGAGAAATTGTTAGAAAATTGTAGTAATGAAAAAGCCTAGACTAAACCTAGAAAATAAATCTAATCGATCTAATGGCGATCCTTGCTCCCCCGAAACGGTGCCAAATTTGACAGTGTGCGGGTTAAGTTTTATGTTCTTAATAATGCAATCTATCAAATTAACCCTACGAACTACTCTTGCCAAGACAGGTCAAATTGCAGTACTTCTGGATCAAATCCACAAAGAGCAAGGGCACACAATAGATTTTTATAACTCTAATGGTTAGGCTAGGCAAGCTATAATAGTGTTTTGATTGTAGGTTTATCAGAAATAGGAAATTATCTAAAATACGTAAGTGAATGCAAAGATGGAAAAACAATAGATTTGGGGTTTCAGGCAAGTGAATTATAACGAATAGGATGCAAGGAATTATTAATATGCGAGAACAATAAATGTTAACTAGTCTGACCCCCTCATGTCCCAACTCTTTTATGCGGATAGAGAAGTACACTTCAATCGATGGCTAAGGTCTGATGTCTATTGATGCTAATTAGAAGGGAAGCTTGTCCACTATGCTAATGAGACCAGCTCTCACATGCATTTGACAACCTAGCTCAATGAAATCAACTCTAGCACATAATCTACTCTTGTAGTCGTCCATGTACTAAGTTCAGGTTCCTAGTTAGCTACTCTAGAACGCAAACATTAGACACAATTCCAAAGATTAATATTACTTCATCCTAGCAATCCTATTTTGGGACTAATTTTCATCAGTACCAATATTAACACTAAATCTAACAGGTGAATCAATTCAAGCATGATAGTTGTCACAGAAAACCATAGATGAATAGATGAAAGTGCAATAGGATAAATATAAAAACCAACGGAGTTCTAAGAGGAATCTAAAGGAGTTCCAAGAGGAACCTAAAGGAGTTCTTCTATTATCTCTTAACTAAGAACAATGAATAGAATAAAGCTTCTTAAAAATAAAACGGGGGGTTCTCTATGTAAATAATGGTAGAACCCATATTAACTAGGTCAAAACTTGTCCAGCGACATTCTCATAAATCGTCTTGACTTGACAGCTTGAAATCGACCAATAACTTGCGAGTGGACCGTTGATCGACACAAAGGATGCTCCGTCAATCGATGGTCATGCTTAAATTTGACTCGTAGTTAGCTGAATGTGAGCAGCTACTGGATATCTCTTCTAAATACTCTAAAAAGCTCCATGATCTCCATAATTCTCCAAAACGTACCTGAACCTGTAAAGACTCTCAAACACAGTTCAAACACACATAACAAACTCCAAATAGGGTCGAAATGATGGTCTAAAACAGATAAATAACAAGGTATATCACCTACTCTTGCAGTTGTGAATTATCATAAGATCATGATTCTAGTTAGCTATCTAGAACACAAGCAGTTAGAGTAATTTTGTGAAGGATACAATAGATCACCCTAGCAATTCTATAATTCAGAAATTCATTCAAAACCCTAGAAAACCTAAACCTAACAAGGGTATATTAAGACATGATAGATGAAAGCATGATCATAAAGAGAATTAAAAAAATAGAAATCAATATAAAAACCAAAGGATTTCTAAGAGGATTCTGAAAGGGTTCCTTTCTTCTCTCCTAACCAAAGGGAACACCTAAAATAATAGAATAGAAAGCATAGCCCAAACAATGGCTTGGAAACAACATAATAGGGTTTTATATCGGCCAAGGGCATTCTAGTAACTAGTGGTGACTTCTTGGTCTTGAAATAGACATGGACCATCTGCTCGAATCAGTGTCGAGCGACAGCAGGGTCTAGATGTCAATCGACACTTCTTCATATCTTTGACGGCCTCCTCTCGCGAGGCAGACATACCACTCTTCAGTAAAACGGGCATAACATTTGAACCAAGATCCTGATTGACATCAAAACGGTGGCATTGGAAAGCTAAGTCAAATATATATCTTGTGTGAAAAGATTGGCTCAATCTAACCGTGGGAAAGTCTCCATCCATAGCTAACATTCTGATGATCTGCACAGACCTGCATCTCAAAAAGCTCTAGAATCTCCAAAGTTCTCCAAAACGTACATGAACCTGAAAACACTCTAAAACATACTCCAAACACATATGATAGACTCTAAAAAGTACATATACCATGGTCTAAAAGTGGTAAATTCCATGGTATATCAACTCCCCCAGACTTATCCTTTTGCTTGTCCTCGATCAAAACATAGAATAGTTATGTGAAAGAGGTTTTTAAATTTAGGGACTCACACAATTTAAAACCTACCGCCATCACCTCTGCAACATCGAATCAATGCCAACTTTAGAGGTATCTTGTGTACTCTACCCTAGCTTAGCAACCAAACCATCTAGCCAACAACTTAGCTAATATTGTCTGACATTCCCCTCTACTAACCTCATTTCTCATAATAAAAAGGTGCATGCTTTACCTTGGGAGTATTGGTCAAAGGACATATGGACACTTACTCAAGCAAGTATTTGAACACAAAAGTAGCCTTCTATGATCCCTTCTCTCTCTCTCTCTCTCTCTCTCTCTCTCTCTCTCTCTTCTTGTTTCTCTCAGTCAATGCTCCCTTATTTGAAGGATATCATTTTATTTTTTTAAATGACTGAGATATTTAGACAGGGTTCCATGAATCAAACCATAATGGTTTTTTGCCACCAGATCATGTTCACTTCATTTTGAAAATTATCTCTTTCTAGAATTATATGAATCAGAATTTAATGGTTGTAGCCACCAAATCTTGTTCAAATTCTTTTTGATCTGAAGGGGAGTGAGAGGGGAACAGAAAACACAGTGACTTTAACCTCCAGACTTGCAGGAGGGACCCGATCCAGTGTATACCAAGCCAAGCAAATAAAGTTGATTAGTTTGGAGGTCAGCTTCGGTTCCTTCAAACATTCTTAGCAATTGTGGATTTTACTGGAAGGTGATCCACTTTGGTATTTCTTTCCAATACACTCTGCAGTCAGTAAATCTAAGAAAGATGCCAGAGAGTGGTTACATAGTAAGTAAAAAATTAAAAAAGTTCATTATCCTTTTCTTGACTCTATACAACTTAATAAAATAAAACACATAAAACTAACCCTAAAAATAAAACACAATATCAGTAACTACCTCCCGCGGACTTAAACAACATTGTCCCCAATGTTATACAGTCCGAGATTGGTGTAGAAATAAATCATAAGTAAAACTTGAACAAGAAAAATTGGTTATACATGTCGTCTGGATTGAGTGTCGATCTACATAATTGAGTGACGATCGATGCTCGTGATGTTGTCTCGATTGACACTGGCCGATTATCGATTGATGATGGTATATAACTCGTGTTCCAAATTTATTTATTTTTTACCTGAAATAAAAAATCAGAAAACTAATGAAAAATAAAAATTAAAACTAATTTAAATCTTACCTAGCAATGGGTTGCCTCCCATTCAGCGCTTGTTTTCAGTCTTTAGCTTGACTTTGGAGCTGAGGTTTGGTCCAGCGGAGATTAGGAATTCGCTTCAGTCTCTTGTTCAAGCAGTCAATAAAGATTTTTACAGAAGCTTCTCCTTTCTCTTTCAGCTCTGGAGTAACAAGCACTCGAATCCTAGCAAAAGGCTTTAAACCTCCTATGTTGCACACTTTGTACTCAATGTACCCATTTGAGCAAGTCTGGGGAACCAATGTCAAGAAGTCTGCATTCTTCTTCATGGTCTCCTGCTTCTTCTTCCTCTTTCTCCTATTTCTGCTCTTTCCCCCAGACTTGGTTGTTTCTTTCTCTGCGTGCTTTGATATCCGAGGGGTGTCAAGCGATTCCAAGGGTTTTGTATTGATCAACACTAATACCAAAGGACGCTCTCAAAATTTCTTTTATCACTGAAGCGTTTATGAGGAGTAGCTGTAGATAAAATATCATAAGATACCTCAATGTACAAAGCTAAATGCACTCCTTTATCTGGTAGGACAAGAAATTCCACTTCAGATATAGTGCAGGGAACCACAAGCTTCTCAGTGTTAGGTGGTCTTAGTAGTATCTTGAGGTCTGCAGCTGGTTCCCTAGCCTTATCATACAGTGCGTTGATCTCTTCCATGGTCTCTCTAGAGTTCTCGAAGAACTGAAAGGAACAAAAGTCTTTTCAAGCATCTTTAAAAGAGACACCTTTAGGTATCATCTTCATTATCTTGTGAAATCCAGCCAACTCTCCTGCTCCAATAGGTGGTTTTATATGCTTGGGGAAAATAGGGTATGGGATCTCAGCCTTGTACACTCTTTCCACAATTGGTCTCGTCTCAGTCGACAAACAACGTATCCATCAAAGAGTATCGATTGACTCTCTGCTTCTATGTCGACTCAATTTTTTGAGGCTTTAAGGGGTGTCGATCGACACCAGGAGTTTCTATTGATCGACACTGAGCTCGGATCACTAGTACGAGCTTATTCTATTGTGTTCATCTCTCAAGATCCTGGTTGTTCATCACTCTACACATAATGAAGTTTACAGAGTGTCTAGGATTTGTTTATTGACTCTTTGCATCCTCAACAATCTGTTTAAATCTGAATATCCATCTTTTTGACATAAGTGTTCAAAGCTTCAATTTTCCCATCTAGCTTAATGTAGATAGAATCCAGCTTCTCTCTGAAATCCAGACATCTTCTGCTGACCCTCTAGGATTTGTACTAGCATTGATTCCAACTTGCTCTCACGAGGTGCTGCAGCGTCTTTAAGAAAGTTGTTGAGGAAGACATTTTTTACGTCATTCCAGGAAGTGAGAGATCATGGTTGTATTTGCTTGAGCTAGATAGACGCATCCCCAGAGAGAGTGTGAGGGAAAATCTTGCAATGAATCCTTCTTAGGCTTCAGGTCCATCGGTACTCGAGATTAGATCCTCAAGTTCTTTGATGTGATTCATGGGTTATTTGTGAGGAAGACCCTGGAAAATGTGCTGAACCACCCAATCATACCAGCTAAGATCTAGGTCAAAATTATTCATCTCAGTAACATCAATTGCATCAGGGATTCCAGTCTCTTGTGCATATATCTTATGTTCTGCTGCATTACACAGATGACCCTCAGGATCATGCAGGTCTCTATTATCATCATGAATCAATACAAGAGTCACACCCATCTCTGTCTACTCGTAAGTATTGTTGGTCGACAACGAGGTGTTGATATTGATTGATAATTGGTTTTCTACAATGTCGATTGTTGATGCTTGGAGGGTGCCAATCGATACTTCCCTTGCAGACTCACAGATCGAGCGTGAATCCACAGGATCCTTCTTTGAAGAACCCAAAAATATCTTTTCATTTTTGTTCAAGGTACTGATGTATGTACCTGAAACATAAGAAGAGATAAGTAAGTAAACTAAATAAATAAAAACCTAGACAGAATCCTAAACCTAGTCTAATGGTGATCATAGTCGCCAGCAACGGCTCCAAATTTGATTTGGTCAAATTACCCTAAAGCGACTCTCTAAAATAAGAGATAGATTGCATAACTTAGAGATCGTATCCATAGAGATTCGATATCTCACACAATAGACTTATGGCTATCAGTTTAAGCTATGCAGTAAGTAATGTAAAGCAGTAAGTAACAAAGCAGTAAATAAAGAGTTTAAAACGAGGGAAAGAGGGTGCTAGACCTAGGGTTTCCTTCATGATATCAGAACTATAATCTATAGATGTAAAGGGTTTAATCATTGAACTCGAATGCAATGGTAAGATATCTAGCTCTTGATGCGAGTCTAATCAGATGACTAAGTTTTTGTTCCAATTGTCGCATGGGAACAAGGAACAAGTATCGATCAATACTTTAGAGTGAGTGATGATCGATACTTCCTCAGACAAGTATTATTGCCCTAATCGATATGTTCACTAGGTTAACTAAACCAGCTGCCGCATGCGCCTGACAACCTAGCTCGACATAACTATTATCAGGAGTTGAACCTACTCTCGTAGTTGCCATTTATCCGAAGATCAGGGTTCTAGTTAGCTACTCTAGAACACAAGCAGTTAGATCAATTCTGTGAAGGATACAATAAATCACCCTAGCAATTGTATAATTCAGAAATTCATTCAAAACCATAGAAAACCTATGTAACATCCCAATATTGGATATATGTGAAAAGGCTTAAGAGAATTGATTTGGTAACCTATGTCATCAAATTGCGCTTACCTTTTCCGTCACACATATGTTTAGAACTCCAGAGTTAAGTGTGCTTGTGATGGAGTAATGGAACGAAGTGTGACCTATCGAGAATGGATGTGCAGTATCGTTAGAGTGAGGCCAAAGCACGGGGGAAGGTCATGGGGTGATTGCAGGGATAGTAAACAAGACTTTCAAACTTTCGATAAATTAAGATACTGCATGTCGCACAGAATGGGGCCCCGGGGCTGAGAGAGTGGGCGTGGGAGGCCCATTAGTCGTGGGCATTACAAATGGTATCAAAGCAGGTTAGCCATCTTGGTTCTGACCCGAGGGGCGTCTTAGACTTGTCGCGGTGCGCAATAGCGGTGTTTCGCTCTGAGCGTGGGGGTGAATTGTAACATCCCGATTTCTGGTATATGTGGAAAGTCTTAAGAGAATTGATTTGGCTACCTATGTCATCAAAGTGCGCTTAAATTTTCCGTCATAATCCGGTAAGAACTCCAGAGTTAAGAAAGCTTGCGATGGAGTAGTGGAAGGATTGGTGACCTATCGGAAAGTGATTCGCAATATCGTGCAAGTGAGGCCAAAGCACATGGAAGGTCATGAGGTGATTTCAGGGTCAGTAAACAAGACTTTCAAACCTCCAAAAAATCAACGCACCACCTATCGCACGGAATGGACCCACATGCCTAGATATCGGGCGTTGGAGGCCCATTAGTCGTGTGCGGTCGGCATGTTAAAACCAAAACCTAGCAAGGGATCTACTCAGACATGATAGTTGAAAGAATACTCATTGAAAGAATAGATAAAATAGAAATCAATATAAAAACCAAATAAGTTCCAAGATAATCATAGAAAGCTTAAACACACACATAAAGAGGATTTTAAGTTGATCAAGGGCATTATGGTAACTTGTGGTGACTTATTGGCCTTACTCGGTCTTCAAATATACTCTGCATGTCTTCTTGCATCAGTGTCGTGCGACACAAGGTCTAGGTGCCGATCGACACTTCTTCGTATCTTCGATAGCTTCCTCTCACGAGGCAGACGTACCACTCTTTAGTAAAATGGGCATAACGTTTGATCCAGAATCATGATTGACCTCAAACAGGTGCTATTGGAAAGCTAACTCAAATCCTATTTTGAGTCAAAATATAGACTCAATGTAACCGTGAGAAGATCTCAATCCATAGCTAAACTTCTTATGCATCGGTGTAGCTCTGCATCTCAAAAACATCTAGAATCTCTAAAGTTCACCAAAACGTACATGAACCTGAAAACACTCTAAAATGGCTCCAAAAACATATTATAGAGTCTAAAAAGACTTATACCATGATCTAAAAGTGTAAATTCCAGGGTATATCAAACTCCAAAAGTCAAAGCTAAAGATAAAAAACAAGCGCTTAGTAGGAGGTAACCCACTAATTTTCGTTTTTATTCAAAAAGAGTCGATTACCATCATCGACTGACACCTAATCAATGTCAGTCGACATCCCCACCTTTCTGCATGAGGATTGAGTGACACTGATCAGCGTCGATCGACACTCAACCTCCTTCTCAGGTATGCCTCGTGTTTCTTTTGCTTTTATTTTTGAGTTTTGTTTATTTATTTTGCCAATCTCAGACTATATAACAATGGGGACAGTGTTGTTTAAGTTTGGGGCGGACTTACTGATATTGTGTTCTGTTTTGAGTGTCAGTGTGTCATTTTATTGAGTTAAAGTAGAGTCCGTTGGGAACGATGAACCTTTTTCTTGGAACTAAAATTTTAACCACTCCATGGCATCATTCTTTGAGATATTGACTGTAGGACGTACTGAACGGAAACACCAAAGTGGATCGACCTGCTAGTAGCATCCACGCTTGCTGAGAATGTCTGAAGGAACCAAAACAGACCGCCAACATAATCTACTTAATTTGCTTATCTTTAGGCTTGGTATACACTGGATCAGATTTCTCTTTCATATTTCTCTTTCAGAATTGGAAGGTAAAAAGTGTTTCAATTTCCCCTCTCTCTCCTTTCTTCGGCATCTAACGAAAAGATTGAGATGATTTCATAAGTAATAAAAGAGTAGGAAATTTTCCTATGACCCCCACTATTTTACTAGAATGAAACGATCACAAAAAATTGGATGGTCAGGTTGCGAAGTTGAGGCTAAGTACATGGAAGCGCATTCTAAAGTTGGTACGAATTTGATGTGGCTTGCAATATGGCAGAGGTGATGGTAGTAATTCTAAGGAAAAGGTGAGTCCTTGCGTTTTAAAACCTCTTCCACAAGTTCATGCTATGTTTTTCTTGAGGTCAAACAAAGTATAAGACTGAGTGAGTTGATATACCATAGTTTTTACCACTTTTAGACCATAATATAAGTTCTTTTTAGAGTCTTTGTTATGTGTTTTAAGTCTGTTATATATGGTCTTTTCAGGTTAAGGATGTATTGGAGCATTAGAGATTATGGAGCTATTTGGAGCACAAAATGAAGAAAAGCCAAAGCATTGAAGTCGGAGTCGTGATTTTGACAGAGTTTCGATCAACACCCATGAGGGTGTCGCTCAACACCCCTGCTTTTGGATCCAGCTGACACAAATTCCAAGAATTACAAGTTGGTCTAAAGTGTCTAGTATTTGCAAAGAAGCCCCTGCAAGTTTTAGACCTATATTATGTTTTCTTAAGTTAGGTTACCCTTTGTTTTACAGTAGATAGATTTGGAGAGAAGGTAAGAGAATTCCTTAAAAGAGATCGATTGGAACTCCAGTATTCCTTATCCTATCTAATTTATGCAGTTTATTCGGTCTCTGCTTTCTGTTTTTTAATCATGTCTGAGTAAGCCACTTATTAGATTTAGGGATTTCATGACCTTAATGTTACAGTGATAATCATTGATTGCTAGGGTTATTTACAGATTTCCACACCCGGATGGCTTGTAATACTAGGATGTATAGTAATTAACTAGAAGCTAGAATCATAGGACAATGAGATACAAGAGTGTAATTGATTAACGGAACATGAATCATGTTGGACTAAATACCTATTCACAGCTAAAGTTAGTCTAGGATTTAGTTGAACATATTTTAATTGAATCTAATGCTTGTTTGATTCATCATACAACGAAAGTTAGCATTTGATTAAAATTAGGCATCCGATAGTTTATTGCAGTTAGAGTTGGATAACTTACTATTGATACTCGAGTTCTGGAATTGAACATAATAAAACCCTTGGCATCTATTGATTTATGTTTTGAATCACTTGATTGATAAATCCTTGAGTCTAGCGGTTTTTTCTTGATATCTTACAAACCGATTCATCTTATTGTTTTGATATTTCTTACTTAGATTAACTAGAAACTGCTTGACTATTGTGTGATCCCCAGTCCGTGTGGATTCAATCTTCAAGTATTATAATGACACTTTTATTCGAGAGAATTGTTTGGGCTTAATTTGAACACATCAATAATACACAAAAAAAAAATCATTAGAACATGTGTTATCAGCTGGACAAAAAACATGACTTCGATTATCTTCTGATTATCTTCTGATTCTTGGGTTCCACAAAACTCAGATCAGACACTTAACTAAAAATCATTAGAACATGTGTTATCAGAAATGACTCTCAATTTTGTGGATCGGAGAAACTTAACTAAAAATACATCGGCAGATCAGAAAATAAATAATAAATTCAATATATATATAGCTATATATATAGCTATATATATAGTTATATATATATAGAGAGAGAGAGAGAAAAAGGCAGAGTTCTGAAGAAAACTACCTTTAATCGCGAAGAAAAAAATATAATTGATCAAACTAAATCGGATCTGGGAACGATTAAGTGAAAACCAAACTGTGATTGTCATTATGCTGAGAAGGATGTTCGGGTTCAATTGGAATACAAGTGCCAAGTTCTTTTATACTTTGAATCCATTCTTACAAATTCAATTAGTTCGGCGTCACCTCTCACAATGAATTGGGGAAGAGACTTATTGTTGGAGATGGATTATATTTCTCGGACAAGGCCCATCGAATAGTGGAATCCAAACCAATTAGATATAATCGGGGCTTACGCCAACTTAGAGACAAAATAGACAAAGATGACAAGTATATAACAAAAAGGTTGAATACTAAGGCGGGTATCTTTCGGCACAAGATTAGGGTTTTCTTTGTTTACCTTATTCTTGATGAAAACCTCAAATTTTTATAAAATTTTCACTAAAACTCTTTGTACTTGTCTCTTTGATCGTTAATAAACATCTTTTAAATAACCTACCATCGAATTCTTGTACAGTACATGTTGAATTCAAATTTAACAGTTCTAATACAAATTTGATATTTTTAATGCTCTATAGTTCGACTTGCAATATCTGATTTTATTCAATAGATCAATGGCAACATATATAGCTTTAAAAAAAATGGAAAAATGGGACACTCTCATCTTGAGTTTGTCCCTTTAGGACTTTTGGAAGATTATTTAGAAAAATAGGGATCACATTTTTTAATACCATAATACCCTTCACTTAACCAATTAAAAATTATAAATAATAAAATTTCGTAATTCATTTAATATTAAAAAGAAAAAGAAAAAGAAAATAAAAAACGTGTTTTTATCTTAATTGGAATTGTTGCTTCTTAATAAATAATAAATTTCCGTAATTCATTTAATATTAAAAAAAAGATAAAACATGTTTTACTTTTGTCTCTAATTATCTATAACCAAAGTAAGAAGCAACAATTATCGTCTCTTTTTAATTATTGCCTCTATACTCCACCTGTATATATTTATGTTTAAGTAAATGATCCACAAAAACAGAGATATATGGGTGGTATTTCGAGACCATGTTGTATTGATAGAGAGAAGAGATGATTATGTTGATGAAGAAGAGAAAGACACAAAGAACAAAGAAAAAAAATAATGGGAGAAGAAAAACGTGGGAGAGAAGATATTGTGAGAGATTTAGGGTAGATTTAGTGTAGATTTAGGAAAGATATTAATCGAAATATGGAAGTTTCCATAATTTTTTCGTGATTTTGCTATAATATGTATCATACCTCGTGCAGAACACTGTAAAGTGAGTGAAAATTTTATTCTTTCATAGATGTAACATAAGCTAAAAGGCAAAACAAGTTACGACACAAAAACAAGAAAAGGTAAATCGTAGAGTCGTGACTATAAGTTGTACCCAAGCTAGAGGTAGACTAACGAAATCTTACTATAATATAACCTAGCGAATTTTAGCTAAGATAGAACATACAAGAAAGTTTTGTTTGTGTTATATACCTAGGTTAGATCTATGTATAAAATTTAGTATCTGATTTATAGAGCGAGAATGTGTATTTTATCCCCTGGTAGAACATCAAATAAAATATGTTTTCACTATTTTAAAAAATAATTTTAAATATATAAATCGTTATACTTAAGTTTCCAATAATTTTTATATTTTTTAAATTTAATTTACTATTTTTCCATTACACTGGTAAAAACTGTCCAAAAGAGTCAAAAATATCAAAAGTCCTTAAAACAAATAAAAGTTGAAAGTGTTCCATTTTTTCAATTCTCCCTTAAAAAAATTAGACTATAAATAAGTTCTAAACAAATTAACAAACTACGACTTTGATACCTGGTCATTATTGACCATGACCAAAAATACTTATTCAAACCACGAACCATAAAACATTTAATGGTGCTTTTTGTTTTTTTCTTTGATTTGCTCTAACATGGTTCACAAACAACATTTTAAAAAGACAAAATGTAAAATAAAATGTATATTATTGTCCAAAGTAAAGTTTGATGGATCCTTATATTTTCTGCATCTTCATGTTTTTTTTTAACGGAAACTACTCTTGTTATTTATAAACTTTCAAACTACAAAAACAGGCCAAAGCCGAAAAAGCAAAAAAACTAGAGGATCAGAAGCAACAAAGCAAAAATCTACTCCAAACAACTGAACCAAGTCAACAAAAGAGTTGCACCACTTAATGACACTTTCTGAGCTCGTGACAAAGGATCAAGACGAAGGCGGATTTTCTGTTTTATCTCTGAGATGATACTATGAGCAGGCCTTGAGATATTGTTGTGCAATCTTGCATTCCTCATGGCTGAAAGAGCAATCAAAAACAAATGCTGCATGTTTTCAATTCCTGCATTACAAAGCAGACATTCATCTGGAACAGCAAGGCCCCATCTCCTCAACTTATTCCTAGTAACCATCCTGTCTCTCGCTACAAATTACAATCCACGACAGGAAGGCATGCTTAGGAATCCTACCAGTGAACCAAATATGCTTATACCAGTGAACCAAATCTGCTTATACCAGTGAACCGAAAATCCTGTCGGATGTAAAGAAAACCAAGTTTTCGAGGTAGAGAAAATAGCAGAAGGCGTTGTATTTGCTGGTGCCCAAAGATACATATCATCGCATTCTGAGTTTGCTATAGTGGTGGGATCAGGAAGGGCATTCTTTAACGTTAGGATGATCCGGTTTCTGCTCCTTCTCCAATTTAACCACCAAGCTCCATCTCTGATACCATCTTTGACTACTACATTTATAGACAGCCCTGAAATCGCCGGTCCTGCACTTCCTGTGAGAAACATTAAAGGACCAGCTCCTGTCCAATCATCATGCCAAAAGGATATTGTTGAATAAATAACCGCCCGAACAAGGTGGAATCTGCCTGCAAATGATAAGTGTTTTACTGTCCAGGAGTTAAATCTTGCTAAGATTTTGTCGAGCAAAGGTTGGAAATCACTCTTCTTTGTCTTTTTAGAGGACAGAGGAACACCCAAATATCTCACCGAGAGAGCTCCTTGTTTGATACCCATACGAGCTGTTAACTCTGCACATCTCACTGTGCTACTTTGGGAACCGAATTTCGCACTTTCGATTTCCGTTAAATTAAGAATGCAGGGTAAACCCTAGTTTCTC